>PVJI01003777.1:0-118430 GCA_004026765.1 Micronycteris hirsuta | reverse complement strand
GAAGGCACCGAGGCCAGATCAGCTACCGGGGAACTCAGATCAGCCACAGCCAAGACACTTGTGAGGTAAGCAAGCAAAATACAACCAGAGAAACAAATTATAACCAGAGACATTGAAATTTAGAACAATCTGGCAGTAACCAGAGGGGAGGGGGAAGGGGATAATGGGGACAAGGGTATTCAGGAACTGCTACAAAGGACACATGGACAAAACCAAGGGGGAGGGTGGAAGCAAGGGAGGGAGGTAGGTTTGCCTGGGGTTGGGGGTGGGGGGTAAATGCAGACAACTGTAGGTGAACAACAATAAAATAATTTTTTAAAAAAGAATGAAAAAAAACCGAAGCAAACAACTAGAACAGGAACAGAATCAGAGAAATGGACATCACATGGAGAGATTTCAGTGGGGACGGGAAAGGGAGGAATAGAGGGGAAAAGGTACAAGGAAGAAGAAGCATAATTGGTAGGCATAAAATAGATGGGGAGAGATAAAAAATGGTATAGGAAACAGAAAACTTAAAGAACTTGTATGTACAACCCATGGACAGGAACTAAAGGGGGGAATGCTGGAGGGTTGGGGCATGGAGGGTGGAGGGCGGAGAAAGGGGGAGAAATTGGGAAAACTGTAATAGCATAATCAATACAATATACTTTAAAAATCATAGTAACTCTTAGCAAATTATATTTTGGTGATTTAGTTCCTTTGTAAAATAGGCAGTTTAGTCCTTCTATAACTTTATAAATTATGTTCTAAAAAATGGGTCTATGTGTACTTTTGGTACTGGATGTTTCAACTATTTTGTTAATTTTAAATATGGCTGGACTTATATCTGTTTGGAGGTGGTCATTTAGAGAAGTGGAAGAGATTGGTGACTGTCCTGAGAAGCACTGAACCACTATTTGCTTCAAATAATATCAATTATCTCTGATCAACAAATAGCTGAAATCCAGAGATATCAAAGTCCTTAGATACAAGTGTATCTGACTTAGGAAGACAAGGAATTTATTCAAAGGCTGATAAGAAGCTCACAGAACTCTTGGGAAGGCTGTAGTGCCCAGCATGGAAAACTGATAGAAACCCATAATGACGGTCAAAGTCATCACCCAAACCAGCCAACTGAGGCCACCATTGCCAGACCCACTGGGACAGGCCACCACAGCTTGCAACATCAGTGTGGGGACACCAGCCATCACATGCCACATTTGCCATTGCAGACCCTTTTCCACTGAGGTTTTTCTTCGCAAACTCTTGTTTGCTGATACTCCAACAATGGGAATGGTTTCCTTATAAGATGCAATACAGCTATAAAAACCTCTTTTGAAAAAATTCTTACTGATTAGAAAAATAAAAGCTATAGTTCATGTCTGTTGGAAGATACAACACATGCCATGTTTCTTCTCTCATAGACCCCATTTTTTTTCACAGTTTAACTCTCTGAAATCATAGTGTGTCTTACCATGTGATAAGAAACATTGTTAGCCCTGACCGATGTGGCTCAGTTGGTGGAGTGTCAGTCTGTGAACTGAAAGGTCACCGGTTCGATTCCTTGGCAGGGCACATGCCTGGGCTATGGGTTCAGTCTCCCACCAGGGCACATGCAAGAGGCAACCAATTGATGTTTATCTCTCACATCAATGTTTCTCTCTCTCTCTTTCTGCCTGCCTTCCCCACTCTAAAAATAAATAAATAAATAAATAAATAAATACATATTTAAAAAGAAACATTGTCATATTTTAACTGGCTCTTTTATTTTTCTTAGCATATAAGAAATTTTTCTTATGCATGTAATTATAGTGCATTTTTAAAATGATGGTTTAATTGAGTCAGTAGTATAGCACTTTAAGTATTGACTATTGTTGGTTAGCTTCCTAAGATCACATATCTTGGATTTTTTCAGGTGGTCCCAATTACATGTATCTTTCTTCCTTTTAGAGAAGTGTTTAGTGACCTTTCTATTAAATGTACAACTATATATGTACCTGACAGTGGAGCAAAGGTGTAATGGGCAACATGATGAGAAAGTAGCTTCAGACCAAAAAACTATGCAGGCAACTGTACAGAATATAACACAATTTATTACAGGATGATTTACTTACAGGGATATAGGGTCAGAGCAGACAGACAACCCAACAATCTGAGCACATTATTATCCACTAACAGACACCTGATACTGTACTTTTTTAATAGTATAACTCAGATACTATGATTGACAAGACAAATGGACAATGAATACAGTACACACCAGGGGCCATACCTCCTGGTGGTCTCGTAATAAATGATTGTTTATAATCTATACAGTCACCACTTTGATATTTGTTTCTTGTCATGACATTCTAGCCATTACTTACAAAAATATTTATGGCTACATTGTATAAGCTTAAGTAACCCAGAAAATCATGCTTGCTAAGGATAGTCAAGTTGGTTAAAGGTCACAGTAGGAAAACTTAAAGATGGGCGAAATCCAGGACATATTTTAACAGATTTAATTGATTTACTCCACAAGTAAATATAAATATTCCAAATTATTGCAGAGATTAATCACATCTACCACTACCATTTAGCAACAAAATGTATGCCTTCATCATTTAGTACCTTACACATTTTTCTGTGTTTAACTGAGATGGATTGATATATGGAAGTGAACAGGTGCTGTCTTCACTGTGGCCTCCAGGCAGTGGGAAGAGCCACGTACAGGGAATCTACTGGCTTACCTCTGGGAGGACCAGGAGTGATTGCTGACCTAAGATGCTTAAGAAAAACCAAATACTATAGGGTGTATTTTTGTTTTTTGTCAACAAACCTGGCTACAGTCAATGTGCCAGATTGTAAATACTAGACTGTTGAGTTTAGGGAAATGACAAAATGACTTACAAACCAGGTTTTGCCAAGTTATTTCCAGTATGTTTAAGGAGGAGATTACTGGTGCAATGAAAACATTTTATACAAAGACACTGACATTTTTGTTAGGCAAAACTTTGAATTCTTACAGGCGTTGTCAAGAGAGTGCATGAACAGTATCAATCTGCATAGAAGTGAGGTAGAGAAATTAGACTGTCGAATCATTGACATATATTAGAAAACAGATTAAATATTTCAAACCACCAAGAAAATAAATGATTGCTAACAGAGTGGTGTCAGGAAACACTGACAAATTTTTGGAAATAAGCAAAAGAGATTCCTGGTTGTCCTTACAGTGCATACTGGACACTACCTAGCCATTCAGCTGGTGATTATGTGACACCATAGAGGGATGTACCCTTTCATTGTTGTCTTCATCAGCTCAGGCTGCTATAACAAAAGTACCACAGGATGGGTGGCATGTGAATAACAGAAATTTATTTCTCACAGTTCTGTAGGATGGAAGTCCAAGATCAGGGTGCCAGCATGTCGAGTTCTGGTGAGGGCCCTTTTTCAGTTGTACGCTGCTGACTTTGTGTATCCTCACGTGGAAGAGAGCAGAGAGAGGAGATAAACTCTCATGGTCCTTGTAAGGTCACTAATCCCACTCATGAGGGCTCCATCCTCATGACCTCATCTAACCCTAACACCTCCCAAAGGCTCCACTTCCTCATACCATCATATTTTAGAGGGTAGAGTTTCAGTATAAGAATTTGGGGGAATGCAAACATTCGGTCTATAGCTATTGTTCAATTGATTAGGCTATTTTATAACTCTAGGGATGAAAATTAATTTGTTGAAGACTGGTACAATGTAAATGAATTTTTAGTAGAGAATATGTGTTATTTTTAGTCAAAATTCCATGTGAACTAAATTTAATATTTTGGGGCTCCCTCATTAACTAGTGCATTTAATAAGATCTTTGCCATAGGTTCCCTTTATATTTGTATGAGATTTATGACTCACAAATTTTGGAAATTATACTTCAATAGCAGTGTCTGTTTTCATTCAAGAGATATTTATGTATTTATGTAACAAATATTTATTGAGTACTTACAGTAGAACACTGTGGTAAATACTTCATGGGATTCACAAATAAGAACCAAATGAAACTCCCATATGTAGATTTGTTTTTATCTGTGTACCCCCGCCACACACACTTAATTCAGAATGACACATGAATAGGCACTGAAAGTTTAAAAGTTAAAATATAAACTCTTCTTTCTCTTTTCTTGGAAACATACTAATGTCCCTAAAAAAAACCCTTGTTCGCTGTTTTTTTTTCCCTTTCAGATCTTTCTCTATGCCCTTATATACATATGTACATGCACACATATACATGTTATATAACATTGTGTAACATACTTTTTATTTAATAATATGCCAGATGTCAGATGGGGAATGACACGTGAGCTGAAAATGAGGACTCCTTGGAAGCCAGCGTACTGAAGGACTGACTTTATCCCGTGGTGCTTTGTCCTCATCCTTGTGCACAGAATGCTCGGCAACGGTGGTTACAGTGAAAGTTTAGGGGCCCATTATGAGGAGAATTTAGGTGGCTAGATTTAGCAAATAAGAATACAGGACACCCAGTCACATTTAAATTTCAAATAAACAATAAATAAATTTTTTAGTATATGTCCTATGCAATATTTGGAACATACTTATACTACAAATAAATACTGTTTATCTGAAATTGAAATTTATCTAAGCATCCTACATTTTATCTAGTCACTGTACCAGACTGAGTTCAGATCATCTTTTTTTCTGACTTGACAATTCAAGTGAGTTCAATGACACAAAAGGAGAAATGGTACCAAATGTTTCCACTGAGAATCTGTACTATTTGGATATATACGCAGAAAAGGGATCAGTGGATCATATGGTAACTCTACTCTTAATGTTTTGAGGAGCCGCCATACTGTTTCCATAGTGGTTGTTCTGGTTTACACCCCTACCAGCAGTGGATAAGGGTTCCTTAAATCTGTCCCATTTGAACTCACCTGAAGATGTTTATAAACCAGACTTCCTGAGTACTTTGGTACTATGGGCAACAGGAGACAGGATGTCCACACTCCCCAGGAAATGGAGCATGAAGCTATAGCTAACACTGAAAGAAATTTTGTTTATACTGTAATTTGAGTCTAGGTGTTTCATAGTTATCTTGTGTCACACTGAATCTGAGCATTCATTGGCTAAACCTCTATTCAGTTGAAAATTAGTGTCAATTCTGTGGTTTTCAGTATATTTAAATCAAATAAATAACTATGAAAAGTACAACCTCCCCCCCTGCCCCCCGCCATCCTCTCTTGTTTAGTATTAAATGTCGGGTTTATGTCTCGAGGTAATCTAGTTGTCTACTGTGTTACCCACTCTCTCACTTTCTGTAGTACTATACTAACTTCAGGCCATTTTTCTTATCTATAAAGTTATTAAACATATCTAATCAGAAACAAATGTGATTGCCATTGAGTTAGATAGAATATTTGGTGCTCATGTGTGATTTTTCTAATTTAGACATCTTTTACTCTGGTAGATCTAATATCTTTATATATTTTGACAGTAAAGAGTACCTACCGTATGTCAGCAGCCTGGAATTGCCATAGAGTTTATACCCATTAACAAATGCAAAAGAGAAATAAATTCATGCTCTCATTTATTCATCCCACAAATATTTACTTTGAGTCTGACTAGAGATACCGCTGTGAAGAATGGTGGCTAATCTTCATTTGCGTCTTCGCTGTTCCAAGTGCTTTACCTGTCAGTCATTTAACTCTCACAGCGTTCTCATGAATAGATACTTCAGGAATCATCACCCATTCTGCAAACGCGTGATCTGAAAATCGCACATCCGGATATGCAAGGAAAGGTTGAATAACTCGCCCGTGGTCACATTCCTAAAAAGTGCCAGTGGTGGGATGAAGCTCAGGCGGCGGGTGTGAAAGCCCACCTCTCCTATCAGCGAGCAAAACGGGCCTGGTTCCTGCTCTTACCGAGCCTACAATCTTCTCAGATGCTATTTCCTTTAACATATATGCTATGTGCCAAACCCAGCATTGATTAACAAAGGGCAGATATGCCCACTAACTTTTAAAGCACATGAATATATATTTGCAAGCATTTGTTTTTCATCTCATTATGGAGAAGTAATATTTAAAAAAACAGATATTGGTAAACATACTCAGCAAATATAGTCTAGTCTAACATGTTTAGATTTGATTATGCCCATTTGTAAAATATGAACAAAAATCTAAAAATACGTTAGAATACAAATCAATCTGAGCTTTTTATGAAACTATTCTTACAGTTGCAGAACCTTTGCAAAAAAACATTTTACAAATATCTGTGAGTTAAAAGCTTAGGGTAATTTACTAAATCATAACTTACCACCTACCCACTTGTTTTCCATAGTAAGAATTCTTAGAATTCAGATCTCTACTTTTCAGAAACCTACTTATCCCAAAGCAACTGAACTGGTGGACTGGATGTCTGTCTGGATGTGCCATACAGCATAACTACTTGGTTATTTGTCTACACAGAAAAATTCACCTCATCCCTTTCAGAATAACCATCTTAGTCAGATTCCCCTGTACATTTCTATAAAGACCCTTTAAAGTAGCTTTCCTGTTTTTTATTTATAGGTAATATTTAGGCTTTGTCCCATTCCATTTACTCATTTTAAATAAAGTATTCTCTATTTCATAATAAAGCCAACAGGGTTCTTTTTTTTTCCAACAGGGTTCTTTAATTTTGTTTTTATTTTATATTTTCTGACTGCATAATTCTAAAATGTACTTTGTATGTATTCTATGTACCAACCTAAACTGAACATCAGGAAATCAAAATTTGTTGAAATAGACATGCATATGAGTATACCCACGTGCACACATTGCCCCGCCCTCCACCATCTCCACGATTGTTTGCTACACACTGACCATGATGGCCAGACAGGGCAAGTCTAGAACTACAGCTGGCTGTGGGGAGGCCACGTCATCCAGTGGTTAGGGCCCTGGGCTTCACTCTCTGGCTGGCTTGGTTTGTGTGGCTTTGGGCAAGCTATTTAATCTTCATCATCCCATCTCCTCCTCTGTAAAATTGAATGAATAATGCTATGAACCTCATAGAGTTGGTGTGAAATTTATAAAATAATACTTTCTATTAATATTTCCTCTAGTATTTAAGACTTGTTACTATTCTCACTAGTAATTTTATTTAGGCATTCCGGTTATGTGTATCATTGGATCCTCTGGGCAGAAAAAAAAGTGTCATTTTAATTATAGATAGTAGGATATTACCATTTAAATGTGTAATTCCTGTTTTCACAGGCTGCCTACAATGCTGCAAGTAACTTGCTGCTCTGAAATATCCTTAAGCACAAATAGCATCTCCTTCCAGGAACAAGCTAAAAGCAGATAACGACAGCTCAACTTCTCCCAGCTCATTTCCATATGTTCATTGGCAAAACTTTTCTTTGTTTTCTTCTTCCTGAGCATTTCAATTCAAAGGGAAAGACTGAACCCAGAGTATCAGCTTTCTGTATAAAGGAGAAACAAAAATAAGAGTTGTAGCGTTCTGGAGTTCAGAGTTTCACTACCCTGCTGTCTTTTTTCAGACACACCCAGAAATAATCTTAAAGATCCTTATCTAAACCAAGAATCAAACTCTACCAATCAGCAGACTAAGGGTCATTTAGTTTACTGTTGTTAGGATAGTTACTTTGATTTCTACTTTCTGGCCAAAACTGAAGTGAATTTTGTGGGGTTTTTGTTAGTTTATTTATTATCTCTTACCCTTCATAATGGTTATATATTTTTTTCCAGGATTTCTCTGAGATCTTGCTTTCAACTTCAAATTATTGCTGATTTTTTGGCATATTCCCTTTGAGTCTTTTATGGAAATTACATATGATGTACACATATATCTCTATTCACTGCATTTTCATCTTTTCTTCCTCTTCATTTCATGGCGTTTCATAAGCATGCTCCCAAGCACAATCTTAAGAGTTGGAGTACACAGAATTTTTTTCTCCTGTCTACCTGCTTGTGAAGCAGACTCTCAATCAGCTGGACTGACGTGGCAGTGTCACATCTGTGGCTGGCCTGTAGGGAGTCTGTTAGTATCTGTGGGACCCACTCACTCATGACTGGTTTCCCCGCTTATCCAGCACATTGACATCCTGAATGGGCACTAGACTCACACAGCCTCTATCCTGGTTGGCTTGGCTATCCCATCCTCATTGGACCAGTCATCCATGCCTACCCACTTTATTGGGTGGGGGTGTCCATTTTTATGTTGTGTTTGCCAGACCTTCTTAGGGCTGAAGAAAATGGAGGAAAGGAATGCTAGCCAATTTTCTTTTTTTCCTCCATAATATTAAGGTCCCACAGCCCAGAACATAATTGCCAATTATCCACACACTGCTTTGATGCAGGATAGACAGCCATTCCCATCACCTATTCCAGGGTTCCTCTACTTCTCTCACACACACTACAATTCAAACCAAAGAAGGGTTCAGGGTGTTCCATCCACGTAAGAGAAAAGGGAATATCAGTAGTAGTTAAGTGGAGTACCACTTACTGAGAGCCTGCTTCGGGCCAGGCACTACACTCAGAGCTTTATCTATATTCCCTTTTAGGTCTATGGTGACAGGACCAGATATTGTCCTTATGTCAATATACCTAAACTGAGCTTCAGAGAAGGTAAGGATAAGTGATTTGCCAAAGACCTAATAGCTCATCATTGTCAAAACTAGGGTTTGAACACAAGTCTGTTTCATGTTAAGGTTTTGTTCTTTTCACTGTGATGATATGACTCCCAACATGTCATGATATTTGGGAGGCCTATCAAGTTAGTTTATTTCTTTAAAATCAAGAGCCCTTCTTATAATATTTTATTTATTTTGGAATACCACACACTATTCTGCATCTTTCTCTTTTGTTTAACAATATACCTTGGAACCCACCCACTCAAATTCAGCACCAGGGCAGCACCTAGAAGGGTGCCAGTCTCATACAGGAAGTGGGGAAGTGACTGGAAATGGGGTAAGAGCCGAGCAAGTGGCATTGTCCCCTCTCTGACCCTTTGCCCCCATCCAGTGCCACAACATGGCGAAGTGGGTTACCCCACCCTGGCAAATACCTAAGGCTCTGCCCTTCACAATGCAACAGGTGTGTCAAGAGAGGGAGTTAAAGCAGCTCTACCTAATACACAAAAACAAACACAGAGAGGCTGACAAATTCAAGAGACAAAAAAGTATAGCCCAAATGAAAGAACAAAAGAGAACCCCAGAAAAAGAACTAAGTGAAATGGAGATAGCCAACCTATCAGATGCAAAGTTCAAAACACTGGTGATAAGGATGCTCAGAGAACTTGTTGAGTACAACAAATGAATAAGGAAAGAAATGAAGGCTACACTAAGTGAAATAAAGAAAAATCCAGAGAGAACCAACAGTGAAAGGAAGGAAGCTAGGGTTCAAATCAATGATTTGGAACATAAGGAAGAAATAAACAGTCAACCAGTACAGTATGAAGCAACAAGAATTTTAAAAAATGAGGAGAGAATAAGAAGACTCTGGGACATCTCCAAATGCACTGATGTCTGAACTTATAATAGGGATGCCAGAAGAAGAAGAGCAAGAGCAAGAAATCCAAAACTTATTTGAAAAGATAATAAAAGAAAACTTCCTTAATTTGGTGAAGGAAATAGACATATAAGTCCAGGAAATACAAAGAGTCCCAAAGAAGTTGGATTCAAAGAGGACCACACCAAGACACATCATAATTAAAATGTCAAAAGTGAAAGATAAAGAGAGAATCTTAAAAGCAGAAAGGGAAAAGGAGATAGTTACCTACAAAACAGTTCCCCTTATCAACTGATTTCTCAAAAGAAACTTTGCAGGCAAGAAGGGGCTGGAGAGAAGTATTCAAAGTCATGAAAGGCAAGGACCTACATCCAAGATTACTCTATCCAGCAAAGCTATCATTTAGAATGGAAGGGCAGATAAAGTGCTTCCCAGATAAGGTCAAGTTACAGGAGTTCATCATCACCCAGCCCTTATTATATGAAATGTTAAAGGGACTTCTCTAAGAAAAAGAGGAAGATCAAAAATACGAACAGTAAAATGACAAAACAAAAACAACAACAACAACTTACAACTATCAACTGAATCTAAAAACAAAACAAAAAAAACAAACAAACTAAGCAAACAACTAGAACAGGAACAGAATCATAGAAATGGAGATCACATGGAGGGCTATCAGCAGGGGTGAGGGGAAAGGGGGGAAATGGGGGAAAAGGTATATGGATTAAGAAGCACAATTGGCAGGTACAAAATAGACAAGGGGAGGTTAAAAACAGTATAGGAAATGGAGAAGCCAAAGAACTTATACATATGACCCATGGACATGAACTAAGGCGGGGAACTCTGGAGGGAAGGGAGGTACCAGGTGGAGAGGGCCAAAGGGCAAAAAATTGGGACAACCGTTATAGTATAATCAATAAAATATAGTTTGTAAAAATAAAAAAATGAAATCACTAGGACAGCCGAAGAGCCAGTCTCCGAAGCTCTGCAGCCAGCAACACCACCCCTAAACAGCTGTTCAGAATCCCTGTGCATACTAGGCTCTGCAGGCCAGTGGACTCCATCTCCACATGATCAAGGGGAGGCTCCAAAATATCAATATCTTTTCTTTTTTTTCTTAATTTGATCAGTTTCTCCAGACAGAAATTCTCCAATCTTCTGCTTATTGATTTAAGTCTGCCTCTCCTGTTCTGGAAGCTGTGTGGAGGTTGGTGGTGGAGAGGAACAGATCTGGAAGTCTCACTTTTGAGGATGAAGAATTCCATACTGGTCAGTTCAGCAGTCTCTTGCTACAGCTGTGCCTAATGTCTCTTGATCCATGGACTCTCTGGTCCAAAGAGACTCAACCTGCCTTCTACCAGAGTGGAGAATGGTACTAGCCTGGCTCCACAGGGCATGGGGGTCTTGATGTTTATAATTATGTTTGCTTTTCATATGGAATATCAATTAATCCTCCAGGTTTTAGCCCCACTTCTAACATCTTCCCCTGCAGATGGTCCTGGTGCTTCCATGCCTTTTCAGTGGCAAGGGTAAGAGGTGGAAGGTGCCTAGGTGCCCTGTAGTGAGAAATACCTTATTTTTATTGCCTTTTCTTTCTGGCAATAATGCAATTTCAGCCCTCTCTGGTCTGCTATAACAGTTATTATTCATTTAATTCCTTTCTAGCTTCCAAAATTTTGTTGGCATTTCATCTCAATTTTTTTCTTTCTTTCTTTTTGTTTTTTAATCTCCTGTTTTCTTTATTCCTTTGGCTATGTATCTTTTTGATTCCCTTACTGTAGTTTTAGTGGAGTCTTGGTAGGTTGGTGATAAACATCTATTAAACGGAGATACCTATTACAATATGAACTACAATAATATTTATCAAAAAGAAGATTTCCAGCTCTGCCCACCTTTAGCAAGTGATATTGTTGTTAGTGTTCCTAAGCATATCATATGAAGTCACTTAGCTAGGCTCTGAGGAAGCTAAGGTCATTGACTTCATTCCAGGACTGTTGGCCAAGCCATGCCTTATGATAGCTTGCTTGAGTGGTAAACAAGAACCCTGTCCGTAAAGAGATGTCCTGGTGTCAAAGAAGTATGGTGATAAAAGCATGGGCTTGCCCTGGCTGGTGTAGCTCAGTGGATTGAGCGCGGGCTGGGAACCAGACAATCCCGGTTCGATTCCCAGTCAGGGCATATGCCTGGGTTGCGGCCGGGTCCCCTATGAGGGCCAAGTGAGAGGCAACCATACATTGCTCTTTCTCCCTCTCTGTCTCCCTCCCTTCCCCTCTCTCTATAAATAAATAAAATCTTAAAAAAAAAAAAAACATGGGCTTTACTTCTTAAAATTTACTAGGGAGTCATAAGAAAACTTAGACACTATTTTGTAGTGTTCTATTTTTTCTCTTTTAGAGCTTTTATAAATTATTCATTCTGTCAGTACAGTGGTCATGATATTTCCCAATTTTTTATCAATGGATTTTATTTAGAGGGCATAGAAAAAAATTAAATTTAAGGTTGGAAAAGAGGGAGATATTGTGGATTTAGGGTAAAACTATCCAGAAATGTTTAGACATAAAAGACAGAAATCTAAAGGCAAAAACAACACAGTAACCCAGGTCCAACTGATTCACACAATTAGTTTAGGTGACTGAATATGAACTGAATACGTGAAATTTCCATTTTTAGCTATTATATAATTTCAAAAATGATGAAGCTTTTTGAGACCCGTTGTTACATTGCATCCTTGCTCTGCTTAGCTCAGTCTTTCTCAGCAACTTGAAATCAACCTGGATTGATAAAATGGTTCGATGTCTGGTATTTGTTTCAAAATAGTCCAGTGGGGCTCTGGCCTGGTAGCTCACTTGGTTAGAGCATTGTCCTGATATGTCAAAGGTTGCAGGTTTGATTTCCAGTCAGGGCACGTACAAGAAGCTACCAATGGATGCATAAATAAGTAAACAACAAATCAATGCTTCTCTCTCTCATCAATAAATTAAGAAAAAAAAATTAAAGTAGTGATTGGTTTCAAAAAAAGCCCAGTGGAGGGGGTGGAGGGAAGTGAGTAACAAGATTGGGTTTGTGTTGCCCTGGCTTGTGTGGCTCAATGGATGGAGCACTGGTCTGTGAACCAAAATGTCACAGGTTCGATTCCCAGTCAGGGCACCGGCTTGGGTTGTGGGTCAAGTTCCCAGTTGGGAATGTGCAAGAGGCAACCAATCGATGTATCTCTCACACATTGATGTTTCTCTCACTCCCTTTTTCTCTCCCTTCCCATCTCTCTAAAATAAATAAATAAAGTCTTTAAAAAAGGATTAGGTATATGTTCATAATTACTGAAACTGGCTTGATGAATTCATTCTATTTTTTCTAGTTTTGTATTGTTGAAAATATTCATGAGAAAATCTTAAAACAAGAAAAAAACACTTTAAAAAGTACAATTTATTCTTTTAGAGCAGTTGTGGAGCATAATAAAATTGAGTGGAAAATACAGAGAGTTCCCATATTGTTGGGAACCACACTGCCTGGTTTCAGAAGCTGTAACTCCCCATGGCTAAGGCTGAGTAAGAGACCTTGGGACCATAAGCCACTAAGGAGACAAAACTTATCTCGCCTCTGCACCCTTTACTTCACTCTGCTTGGCCCCAAGCCTGACTGGTTAGCCAATGATGGGTAAGATTCCGCAAGGGAGGAACGACCTAAGACATGCACGGTCAAAAGGGGGCCCTCAGGGAAGGACTTGGGGGTTATAGAAAAAGGGGGTGACGGACCCCCACCCCTTGGCTTTGACATAGCCTTCTGTCCTCATTCTGTCTGTGAGAAGTCTCCCAATCTCTTGGCTGCCTTACTTCCCCTGCCTGACTTAAGCCTGAAACAATGATGGAGGGCAGTACAGTCCTGTGCTGGAAAGGGAGGATTCCCCAGGGTGATCAGGCCTAAGGAAGAATACATAAAATCCTGTGAAACCTACTTTGTTAAGAATGTCCTCAATTTTCTGATAAGGGTCCAAGCATGAAACGAGTTTGTTTCCCAAAGTTTTATAGCCATTTAGCTATCTGACCCTGACTCAGAATAAGCCCTCATAGTTCTTTGAATGTTATCTATTGTTTGATCCTTACTGCCTGACAATAATTGATGAGCTTTACCTGTATTCCTATGCAAATTAAACACAATAAAAGGCCATTGAGGAACAGGCTCCTGGCCCTTCTCCTTTGAGAGATTGGCTACCTTTCCTCCTCAAGCAGATCATGTCTTGGTAGACTTATTCTCATCCGTGGTGGATGGGGGTGCTCTGCGGGCAGAACACCCCCACATCTGGCACCCAGAACATGGACCTGAGGATTTGGGACCTGCTTCCACCAGAGGCTACGAGCCATCATCAGGGATGGCATGCTTAAGAGGACTGAAATTAGTGCTTTTGTAACAAGGTGCAGCCAAGCGGTGAAGGGGGGGGGGGTCCCAAATAGGAATTTATAATGGGATCCAGAACTCAAAGTGTCCAGGAAATATTAGAAAAAATATGTATATATAGGATATCCTCATCCCCACAAATCTGAGCTGGGGGATGGGACACATGGAGCAGGGCCATTGAGAGCTGTTTTGCATAGTAACTGCTTTGCAGCTAACCTCTGGCATGGTCATTTAACATATCTATAACCTTTAACTGGTTTCATGGATATGTTAAAGAGCTGTGGCCATGCTTTGAGCCAGAGGGATGGAAGTGACTTCCACCCAAGATATAACTGGGAGGCAACTACCCCTGGTCACAGTGCCTTTGTGAGAGCTTGGAGATGATTGGCTCCATGCCATGGGGCCACACCTACCCAGACTTATTATGGCAGCCCAGTAAAGCTAGAATACAGGAATGCTGGCAGGTGTAACTGATTGTAGGAGGAGTTGGAAATAGGGCTGCAGAGGAAGATGGCACGGGGATTTAAACTCAGGCACGGCAGCCCTACCTGGGCAGGACCACAAGGCTTTGGAGGAGTTGGGACCATGTGGCTGTGGCAGGAGAGGGGGGACCCCGCAGCTTGGGCACGGGTCAGGACCACATGGCTTTGGAAGAGGTTGGGACCACATGGAGATCGTGGTGGCAACACAGCTGATGGTGCTGGAACCGAGGGGTTGCCTGAATCACAGACTTCTACTTCTTTTTCCTGAGATACGGTACCCCAGACTGGGCAGAGGGGAGAAGGAAGGACCGTGTGCATCTGTGGGTATTCTAAAGGACTTTAGTATTTTAATGAAGACATTAAGTCACTACTCTAAGTCTGTATAACTTGTAAATAAACAATTCCTTTCCTTTTCACCAGCCTCTGACATTGAGAGACGTCTTTCCTCTGACGGTGGGCAAAGCGAACCTAGAATGGGGTGGGGGACCCCTGGAGCACAAAGGGGAGTCTCTTTTGGTAATAATATATCATTTACCCCCTCCCGGTCTGTTCTGTAACATTTTCATCCCCCAGGGACAGGGCATCTCTTGGTAAGGCTCCCAGGTGTGTTACAGGTAAGAGGAAAGGTTTCTGTTGTGATGCCCCTTGAGCAGTTTTCTTCTCATTTCTCTCCCCTGCACCCTCTTCTGTGAATAGGACTCTTGCTTTTTCCCTACCAAGCATTTGCCGCATCTTGCAGGCACAGGTAGAGCATTTAAAACCACCAGGGCACTCACCACTAGAAGACACCTATGAGAGGATTAGTTGGATGTGGACCAGGACAGAACATTAGGTTGCCGGCCAGCCGCAAGCAAAAGTCCACACAAGGAGAGGCACATTGTAAAAACACTCACAAGCCCATCCCCTGCAGCACAATCTCTGCCTAAGTTTAGGCTTGGGGAGGAGAAAGCAAAGACTTTCCTCTTTTGTCAGCTTTCGCAGCAAGGTATTTTTGAGTGTTTCAGCCTTCTGCTGAGCGCCTAAGAAAAGAGGCACTTCACCCCCCTCCGACTCCCCCCCGGCTTGAGATCTCGGGAGTCCCTACATGAGTGGGGGCCTCACGGAGGTGTCTGGGGTCTAATCCCTGAGATGTGTAGGGGCCTCACAGGGAAGTCCACCTCACGTAATTTAACTTTTGGCTCATCCGGGGAAGCGCGATTTGAGGGTTGGTCACCTAGCACTTTGAGCACCCCTTCGCAGTTTCAGACTTGTGGGGGAGAACCCCCGACCCATAAGTGATGTTAGGGTACCTGGAACATCCAGCATCCCTCCCTGTCTTCCACCAGCAACACATTTCCACCCACTGCGCTCTCCTCGCCAGCAAGACGCAGGATCTGAGGATGCAGACAGAGTGAAAGCAAACCTGAAACTGGTTTCGTAATTGCTGTGCTTGCGGTGGGAGGAATTTCAGAAAAGGTTCTTTTATTTGTTAAGAAATTTCTTTAAAGGTTTCTACGAATTCTCAACTATGGGGAATGGGCTCTCTAAGGAACAGGAGCAATGTTTTAGGCTAATTCAGCAATACGGGGGAAAGCAGGGCCGAGAAGCCCTCATAATCAGGAAAGCTTAGACAAAAAGAAAAGGGACCTACGGGATGGTGGCAGGGGCTGACTCTGGACTCCTGTGGGGCCCTTCCCGTCAGTTACCCCAGCTGTGGCAGGGGTCACGGCCATGCCTGGTAAGCCCAGGCAGGGCGCCATGCCTGGTAAGCCCAGGCAGGGCACCGGTGTGCGTGCACTCTCAGCCCGGGGTGGGGGGGCAGCAGCTGCAGGAGGGCAGGGTTGGTCCCCCTCTCCTGCCCTCCCCGCCGGGTCAGTCCCCAGGGCTGCAGTTCCGCTGGCGCCTTGCCTTGCCCAGTGCCTACCAGCAGACTTAGAACGGGATCAGACAGCACACCACAGGGGGGAGTTCCATCCAGTCATCTCTGAGGTAAGGGACAGCAGCCCCCGCGCTTCGGGAGGCTGCTGGCATACTTAATTTCCAGAAAGGGATTTCTATTTTGTTTGCATTTCTATATTTGGTATACAGGGAATTTCTCAGCCCCACAAAAGTGTGTAGACTCTTAAATACTTTGGTCCAGATGGGAAAGTTTGACGAATTCAGCCTTACATCCTTATTCTCACCCATGGTGGACAGGGACTCTGCAGGTAAAGCTCCCTCACAGCACGTACCCCTTGCCTCCCCTGCTCCATCCTCAGACAGCCCCACCCACTAACAGTATCACACAGCAGAGTGGTATGTTTTTTACATCGATAGATTATTGCCACCCAAAATTCATAGTTTACACTAGGATTCACTCTTGGTGTACATCGTACGAGTCTGGACAAATATGTAATGACAAGATCCACCGTTATAACGTCATACGGAATAATTTCACTGCCCTAAAAATCCTCTTGCTCTGCCAGCTCATGTCTCTCTCTAACCCACTAACCCCTGACAATCACTAATCTTTTTACCTTCTCCAGCCTTTTGCCTTTTCCAGAACATTACATAGTTGAAATCAGAAATCACTTTTAATATCACTACTCAAAATTAAAAAACAATATCTTCCCACATTATATTTATAAAGGGAGTGCAAACATAATCAAATTTTTTAAATTATAAAAAAACCCCATCATTCCCACAAAAGCATGAGTGGGAAATATGCAACTTCTGTTTTTGAAAGTTATTCCCCATCTCAGTAATGATTACAGACCTACCTCCGGTTTGCCCACTTGAATCCGCTTCTCTTCATCTTCCTATATGCCTCCTGATGTCCTTGGATTCCTTTGATTTGGAGTCCTGCATTGGACATGATTTTCTAGCTTGACCTTAACCTCCTCCTCTAAGCCTCCACTTCACCTGACTGACCCAGGTAAGGTCCTTGCTCAGCTGTCCCTACAGAGGATCAGACACCAGGCTTGGAAACAAGCCAGACAATATACTTCCTTGCTAAGGAAGAATGCTGTTTGCTCTTTTTACGTTTGCAATGGTGGATGATATAATAATAGTGAGGAGAAGCATTTTTGAATATAAATTTATTTGCCTTGACTAATTTCATCCTCACAACACCCTTAAGAAGGTAAGCTTTAATATTATCTCCATTTTGTAGATGAAGACAGTAGGGCAGCAGAAGTGAAGGAAATGTGTCAAGTTTACCTTCTGGTAACAGGTGCCTAAACTCTGCACTGGAAATTAGGAGGCTGTGTTCTCCTCTTGCTTCTGCTGTGAACCAGTTATATAATTTGAATAAGCCTCATAAACTCTCTGAATCTGATGATCATGAGGTTAGACTAGCACTAGGTTATCTTCTGGATCCTGGTCATCTCTCTGATTTTCTGTGTGATGTTCACTCAGAAGGAGACAGGCCTGGCCTTCTGTGAGGCTCTTTTGAGGTATTATTTTGAGTTAACTTTTTAGCCAAATGAAATGTGTCCAAGTACTATCTATTGCTTTACTTCTTTTCTTTCCTTCTTGCATCCCCAAATGATTCCTCAAAGTATGATTTATAACTGAATGGCAGTGGCAGTTTATTCTCATGCACTGACTTCTTTCTCTAAGACACAGAACACAATGTATAATTCATCAGGACCCTTTCCTCTTCATGCAGACATCTTTCTGGAATCCACTCATCAATCATTTGGTAATTCTCCACTCTGCTTTTTTTTTTATACTTTTGAGGCCAAATAAAAAGCTGGACAAAACAAATTTGCACTTGATAGCCAGCTGCCAAGATAGTACCCAATCCTTGCCTCTTGGTATTTGCACCCTTCTGTAGTCCCCTCCCTCACTGTGCCAGTTGGTTTGTGTAGCTAACAGTACATGGCAGAAGTGATATTATATCACTTCCAAGATTGGGTTAAAAAGGCACTCTGGGTTCCATCTTGGTTGATCTAATTTTTTCTTGGGTCATTTGCTCTGGGGGAATCAGCTGTCATGCCAGAGCAACCCTGTGGAGAGGCCCACCTGTGGAGTGAGGAACTGAAGCCTCCTGCTTAGAGGCAGATCCTTCAGCCCAGCCACGTTTAAGATGACTGTAGCCCTAGCTGATACCTTGAGTGCCACCTCCTGAGTGACCCTGAGTTAGATCTACATAGCTAAACTGCACCTAAGGTTCGGGGTAATTTGTTGAATGACAATAGGAAATTACTTTTACAGATGAGGAAACTTAGGTACTGACAAGTCAAGTGAGTCATCCACTGACACTCAGCAAACAAGTGGTATTAAGTAAAAATTATAGTATATTTTCTTCTTACTTTTACATTGTTTATCAGTGGCACATATTCTTGGTTGCTTTATGATGGCATTTTTTGTTTGGGTTAATGACATAAAAACTGTTATACCTTTAATTTTTATTTTATTTTATTTTTTAAAGATTTTATTTATTTATTATTAGAGAGAGGGGAAGGGAGGGAGACAGAGAGGGAGAGAAACAGCAATGTATGGTTGCTCCTCACATGGCCCTCACTGGGGACCTGGCCCACAACCCAGGCATGTGCCCTGACTGGGAATCGAACTGGGACCCTTTGGTTCCCAGCCCGCACTCAATCCACTGAGCTACACTAGCCAGGGCTATACCTTTAATTTTTAAAGTTATTCATCATTCCTTAAACAATGAAGGACAGATGTGTTTTTAGTTTTCTTACGGTTTTAATTACTCTAAGAGAATAATTACATAGATGTTTTTTAAGAAGAAGGTACATTTATTTTTTGAAGATTTTATTTATTTATTTTTAGAGAAGGGAATGGAGAGATAAAGAGAGGGAGAGAAACATCAATGTGTGCTTGCCTCTTGAGCGCTGCCCACCCCTCTGGGGACCTGGCCCACAACCCAGGTATGTGCCCTGAATGGGAATCAAACCAGTGACCCTTTGGTTCGCAGGCCAGGGCTGAATCCACTGAGCCATACCAGCCAGGGCTAAAAAAGAAGGTAAATTTAAAATGACTTTTGTTTATCTATATTATACACAGTGCCTGAATAGCAGGATGACCAGGTGTGCTCAGTGCAGTCCTGCTTTTTGCCTGTTGTCTGGTATGATTATTAATAGTGCTCTTTTTCACTCTCAAAAGTAGACTATGAATTATATGTCCACTGTGGGTAGACCAAGACAACAGATTTGTAACTGCCTGTGTCCTACATCGGTTTCTAGTTCAATCACAGCTACCTACTTGGCCCCTTAAATAAGACTTAAATCCATCTGCATTCTCAGGTCTGTTATGGCCTGATCAGGCCATCCTCAGTGAGTCCCTGTCTAAGACACTGTTAGAACAGAATCAGGCAGTACTTTGGTGCCCATTCTCATGTAGGCTTTGCAGTCAAACAGATCTGCTCTCCAACCGCCGTTTCATGAGTTACCAGTTATAGGATCAGGTGGAGTTACTTAGAGCAGGCTGTCCAGTAGCACTTCTGCAATACTGGAAATGCTCTATAATTTGTCACTGTCCAGAAAAATAGCTACTAACCCCATATGGCTATTGATTACTTATAGTGGGAGTAGGCTGAATGAAGAACTTGATTTTTAGTTGTATTTAATCTAAAAATAAATAACTATATGTGGCTAGTCGCTACTATACTGAACAGCACAAAAAATCTTTGAGTCTCAGTTTCCTCTCTTAAAAACAGAAATAATTAAAACCACAATGATATATCACCTCACATTTTCCAGAATGACTGTCATCAATAAATCAACAAATAACAAAGGCTGGCGAGAGTGTGGAGCAAAGGGAATCCTCAAAAAGTGTTGGTAGGATTGTAAATTAGTGCAGCCACTGTGGAAAACAGTATGGAGATTCTTCAAAAAAATTAAAAGTAGAGCTGCCATATGATCCAGTAATTACACTTCTGGGTATTTATCCTGTGAAAACAAAAACATGGATTCAAAAAGGTGTGTGCACCACTGTGATCATTACAGCATCATTTACAGTAGCAAGAAATGGAAGCAATCTAGATGTCCATCAACAGATTAATGAATAAAGAAGCTGTGCGATCCTGGCTGGGTAGCTCAGTAGTTTCGGGCATCGTCTTGATACTCCAAGGTTGTGGGTTCAATCCCTGGTTAGGGCACATACAAGAATCCATCAATGAATGCATAAACAAGTGGAAGAACAAATTGATGTTTCTCTTTCTCCTTCCCTTTTCTCTCTAAGAATGAATAAATACTCATTTAAAAAAAGGAGAAGATATGTGGTATTTATTTAGAGTGGAATGTTATTCAGCAATAATAAAAATAAAATCTTGCTATTTGTGACAACATGGATGGATCTAGATGTTATTATGCTAAGTAAAATAAGTCAGACAGAGAAAGACAAATACTATACAATTTCACCTACAGGTAAGATATTAAAAAAAATAAAAAGAATAAACAAAACAAAATAAAAAAAGATACATAGATGTCGAGAACAAGCTGATGGTTGCCCAGGGGAAGGGGAGAAGGGGTTTGGAAATAAAAAAGGAGAAAGGTATTTCATTGGAGGACTTGAAGCAAATTTAGAGAGCTTGGAAATCATGCCCTCTGTTTTCTCAAAGATGGAGGTCATTAGGTCATCTGCAGAAAGTGAGCAAGTCAGAGAACAATCTGATTAAAAGAAAAAGAAAGAAATAATGATACCTACTTTCCAAAGTTGTGAGAGATTTGAGAAAATGCTTCACACATAATTGACACTCAAATTAGTATTATATTTACACACTAGACTCTTTGTTAAACCCTGTTCCCCAGTTGACCATTCTTTGACTCTATGCCCTGGCACCTCCTCCTTCTTCATTGCCCCCTTATGCAATCAGTTACCATCCAGTGTTACTGCACCTCCTGACAATGTATCGTGTCTCACATCTCCCTTCCAGTGCTGCCATCCTAGCCCAAGCTGTATTCATATCTGGCCTAAAAGGTCCCTCTGATTCACTATTTCTCCAAATCATTCATGACATTGTAGCCTGAGGCATATATTAAAAACACAGTTATTATGATTTCCCTACTTAAACTTCTTCCGTGGTTTCTCAACTGTTAATGAAAGGTAAAGACCAAGACCCTCCTTGAGACCTAAAAGCTAAAGAAGACTCTGTACCCCTGCCTCTCAGCTCTCCCTCCATTTCCTCCAGCCATACCATCCTCCTTTCTGACCATCAAGTGTAACATGCTCCTTCATGCCTCAGGGCTTCACATCCAGTTTTTTCTGGCCAGGCTGCTCTCAGTCCTTCCTTTCTTTGCATAGTTAGCTCCTATCTACTATTAAGACCTCTCCTTAAAATTTTCTCCTTCTCAGGACAGCACGGTCTTATGATACTTTCAATTAGCTAGAATCAGCTCTCATTGAACCCTGCCTTGTCCCTTTAAGGCTCTTATCACAGTTTGAAATTCTATATGTATTCATGGGATCATTTCTTAAACAACTGATTCCTTCCTCTTATTGTAAATTCCAGGCACAGGCACTGGTTTTTGTTTGTTTGTTTTGTTTTGTTGTTTGGGGTTTTTTTTGTTGTTGTTGTTCACCATTGTATTCTCAGTGCCTAACATACTGCCTGTCTTATAGCAGATGCTCGATATATACTTGTTAAGTGAAGGAGCGGAGCCATGGGAAGCGGTGGGTTGTACAATAGGTAAAGTAAACTCAAAGTTAGGATAGCAGCAAAACAGGACACAAAAACAAGAGAAAGCGGAGGGAGAAAGAGGGAAGGAGAGATAAATTCAGCTTCAAAATAGTGCTTCAGAAAAGTCTAGAAATAACCTATTCAATGTCAATAGACCTGTAAGTTTTGTTTTTGTGGTTAAGATAGAATTACACAGGGAGTGAATAAGTAACATTTTTAGTGCTTAAAGCTTCTAATGTTCATAATCTGGCCCCAATTTTGGCTGATTTTTTTTTTTTACCTTGTATGTGTTTTTCCAATTTTAAAAAAGAAATTGAATACTTTTATTAAAAAAATGTTTTTTTTATTTTTTTTTAAAGATTTTATTTTTATTTATTTTTAGAGAGAGGGGAAGGGAGGGAGAAAGAGAGGGAGAGAAACAGCAATGTATGGTTGCCTTCCACATGGCCCTCACGGGGACCTGGCCCGCAACCCAGGCACGTGCCCTGACTGGGAATCGAACCGGGACTGCTTGGTTCCCAGCCCGCACTCAATCCACTGAGCTACACCAGACAGGGCTTAAAAAAATGTTTTTAAAGCTAGGTTAAAAGATATTGTTACTTATGTTGGTAAGTATTTTCAAATTCAGCATCACTTTATGATTGAAATAGTATGAACAATAGGACACATGAAAGTTGCACTGGATATATCCATAATACCTTCTTACTCTTACTTTCAGAATATTAGGCTGAAGTGACCAGGAGTGAATATTGAGCATGTGAAAATTTATGAAATAAATCCATTTGTGTGAGTAAAGCTATGCACAACCAGAAAGACAAACAGTTTAAAAAAAAGGCAAGAGCATTAATAACATTTGAGATACCAGATTTGGGCATCATAGATTTGATAAATACATGAAAAAATTAAAAATAAAGTAGAAGTATCATTGAATGGCTACAAGTCTGAAATTTTCAAAATAGAACAAAAAACTATAAATATTGAGAATAACGTTAACATCATAGTGTATATAAAATGCATTAATATGATATAGGTACAACAGAAGAATGATATTCATTAAAAGTGACTAAAGACAAATGTGTTTTTAAAAAATCCTTAATACTAAATAGTAGGTAAAATAGAAAAAACAGACAGAAAGTAGGCAAAAATTCTTAAAAGGAGCTGACACTTTCCTACTATAAATAAAATGCTTTAAAAATGAATTTTAGGTGACTATGCCAATAATTCGAGCATCAGTTGAATTAGATTAAAAAAATTGTTTTTAAGGCTAATGAGTCTATTTCTAAGGACAAAACAATGAAATTTGCGAGAAAGGGAAATAGAAGGCAAAAGATGCAGGACTTGAGAACCGATCAGTTAAATAAAGGTGATGCAGAAGGAGTCATTGACTCAGATTTGTTACTTGAACACCGGTGTAAATGGTGACACTGTATCTCGTTCTGAGAGGATGAGAACTTACCTACAACTTCATTTGAGATCTGAGCCAGAACCATCCAGCTTACAGGTTTCCTGACCCCTCAGAAACTATGGGAAATAATACATTCTCTGTTAAGCCGCTAACTTTTGGAGCAATTTATATGCAGCTGTAGATAACTAACACAATTATCAAAAAGAAAGGAAATGTCTTATCATCAAATTTTGCTGAGGAGGGGAGAGGATGCAAATAACTGTAATTGAACAACAATAAAGTAATTATTAAAAAAATAAATTATTTTCTAAAAAAAATTTGCTGAGAGTTTGAGTGAAAGAAGACATAGAAAGTGGTCATTAATGCCATGGGATGCTTTTCAAAAAGTGTTCTTATATTGCAGAGGAAGACACTGAAATATTTAAGGATGAGATGACACAACGTCTGAGATTTGCTTCAAAATACTATAAGGGGGAAAGAAGTGTGGTATAGAAGGGACATGTTTGACCATGACTTGTTGACTGTGGGAACTGGGGGGTAGGTGCATGGGACAAATAGTAAATTATATTAGTCCGTCTATTGTGTGCATGTTTGAAATACCTCATGTTAAAAAGCTTCAAAATGGCCATAATAAAATTACTTTAGGAGATTATGGGCGACTTGTCAGAGTGGATTTATTAGAGGTTTAGAGCAGAAACCAGACTGCAGTGGGTTGAGGAGAAAAGATAAGAAATGAGCACAAGGAGTGGAGATTATTCCTTTCAGAAGTTTGATTTTGAAGGAAAGGAGAGAAAGCAAAAGCTTCAGGGGGAGAAAATGTTAACGTGGAGTTGTTACGACAGAGATATCCAAAGGTGTCTATAAAGACATGGTAAAGAATAAAGATAAGAATCCAGTTATTATAACCCATAGCAGACATCAACATCAACTCCAAGGCTGTGAGGCTTCTAGTTGCTGTTCTTTAGTTTTGTTTGAAGACATTGTAAAATTTCTTTGAATTGCCTTAAGAGTCTCCAAACTTTTGATAATTCAATTACCGTAACTGCAGTTGAAACAAATCCTTGCATAAGTAATTAGTTATAGTGATATATATAACACTCAAGTGGTGAAGGTGCTACCTGAGTAGAAAATTTAAGGGTTATTTAATGAAATCTCAAGCAGAGATGATTGACCCAAATCCAGTAATTCCAGCCATGGGGTTGTTATGAGGATTAAGTAACATGGATAACAGTACTCATTGTTGCTTTTGTTTCCTTTATTTAATATTTTCCAGAATGTGCCTAAAGGACATGACTCCTAAAGGACAATCACAAATGTTATAAAAAAGGGCATATCTTCTTCTGGCCAAGATGGAGGCGTAGGTAGACATACTGTGCCTCCTCCCACAACCAAAAGAAGGACAACAACAAACTTAAAAACAAAAACAACCAGAACTGACAGAAAACCAAACTGTGTGGAAGTCCGACAACCAAGGAGTTAAAGAGGAAGCATTCATCCAGACTGGTAGGAGGGGCAGCGACAGGTGGCCGGGTGAAAAGGACTCGCAGATAGGCTGCGGCTGGAGGACCGGGCGAGGTGGCAGCTGGCAGAGTGGTCAGTCCCATATTTTTGTGCAGATAAACCAGGAGGAACAACTGGGGAGTGAGACAGACCTCACAACCCAGGGTTCCAGCATGGGGAAATAAAACCTCCAAACCTCTGACTGAAAAAATGTGTGAGAGTTGTGGTGGCAGTGGGAGAAACTCCCAGCCTACAGCAGACCTTGTTAGAGAGACCCACAGGGTCCTAGAATGTACACAAACCCACCCACCTGGGAATCAGCACCAGAAAAGCCCGATTTGCTTGTGGGTAGCAGCGGGAGTGACTGAAAGCCAGCAGAGAGCTAAGCAAGCAGCATTGTTCCCTCTTGGACCCCTCTCCTACATGCAGCACCACAATGCAGTGAAGTGGGGTGCCCGCCCTGACGAACATTTAAAACTCTGCCCTTTACTATGTAACAGGCATGCCGACACCTCCCTCCCCCCAAAAATGGCCCAAATGGAAGAACAAATCAAAGCTCCAGAAAAAATACAACTAAGTGATGAAGAGATAGACAACCTATCAGATTCACAGTTCAAAACACTGGTAATCAGGATGCTCACAGAATTGTTGAGTATGGCTGCAAAATACAGCAAAAAATGAAGGCTATGAAGAGTGAAATAAAGAAAAATGTACACGGGACTTCCGGCCAAGATGGAGGCGTAGGTAGACACACTGTGTTTCCTCGCACAACCAAAAGAGGAAAAACAATTTAAAAAAACAAAAACAGCCAGATCTGACAGAAAACTGAACTGAGTGGAAGTCCAACAACTAAGTAGTTAAAGAAGACACATTCATCCAGACCGGTAAGCGGGGCGGAATTGGGAGAGCACTCGGTAAGACATGGTTTGTGGAGCGGTACTGGCAACACTCCAGCTGCCTGGAGAGGCCCGTGGTGGGTGTGCCTGGCCAAAACGCAGCAGGCACACTCGGCAAAATGGGGGCTGAGACTGGTGGACTGGGCGGTTCCTCAATCTCGCGCAGATTAACTGGGAGGAAAAGCTGGGGAATGGAACAGACCGCATGGCCCACCAACACAGGGAAATAAAGCCTCAAACCACCAACTAAATACACTTGTGGGGGTTGAGGCGGCAGTGGGAGGAACTCCCAGCCTCACAGGGGAGTTCAGTGGGGAGACCCACAGGGACTTGTAACTGTGCAGGCCTGTCCACTCACCCTGGAGCCAGCAAAGAAGGGCCCAAATTGCTTGTGGGTAGCTGGGGAAGGGCAGAGAACAGAGCAAGTGCCATTGTTCTCTTAGGCCCCGTCCCCACAGACAGCGGCACAACACAACGATGTGGGTTACCCCGCCCTAGTGAACACCTAAGGCTTCGTCCCTTAAAGTAACAGGTGCACCGAGAAAAAAAAGTGGCCCAAATGAAAGAACACATCAAAGCTCCAGAAAAAATACAACTAAGTGACGAAGAGATAGTCAACCTATCAGATACACAGTTCAAAGCACTGATAATCAGGATGCTCACAGGATTCAGAGAAAGATTGTCACAATTACTTGAACAAATGAAGGATAATATAAAGGAAATGAGGGGAAATCTGCCGGGAACCAATAGAGATGAGAAGGAAACTGGGACTCAAATCAACGGAGTGGACCAGCAGAAAGAAAAAAAACATCCAACCAGAAAAGAATGAAGAAACAATAATTCAAAAAACAGAGGAGAAGCTTAGGAACTTCCAGGACATCTTTAAACGTCCCAACATCCCAGTCATAGGGGTGCCGGAAGGAGAAAAGGAAGACTAAGGGATTGAAAACTTATTTGTACAAATAATGAAAGAGAATTTCCCCAAGCTGGTGAAGGAAATAGACTTTCAGGAAGTCCAGGAAGCTCAGAGAGTCCCAAAGAAGTTGGACCCAAAGAGGAACACACCAAGGTACATCATAATTACATTACCCAAGATTAAAAATAAGGAGAGAATCTTAGAAGCAGCAAGACAAAAGAAGACAGTTTCCTACAAAGGAATTCCCATAAGACCATCAGCTGATTTCTCAAAAGAATCCTTGCAGGGAAGAAGGGGCTGGAGAGAAATACTAAAAGTCATGAAAGGTAAGAACTTCCACCCAAGATTACTCTATCCAGTAAAGATTTCATTTAGTATGGAAAGGCAGACAAAGTGTTTTCCAGATAAGGTCAAGTTAAAAGAGTTCATCATCACAAGGCCTTAGTATATGAAATGTTAAAGGGACTTCTCTAAGAAAAAGATCATCAAAAATATGAACAGTCAAATGACCAAAAACTCACAAGTATTAACAACCAAACCTAAAAAATAACAAAACAACACAAAAACAAACTAAGCAAACAACTAGTACAGGAACAGAATCACAGAAATGGAGATCACATGGAGGGTTATCAGTGGGGGAGTGGGTAGGGGAGAGAGGAGGAAAAGGTACAGAGAATAAGAAGCATAAATGGTAGGTAGAAAACAGACAGGGGGAGGTTAAGAATAGTATAGGAAATGAAGAAACCAAAGAAATATGTACGACCCATGGACATGAAGTAAAGGGGGGAAATGCGGGTGGGAGGCGTTGTGCTGGGCGAAGGGGAATAAAGGGGGGATGGGACAACTGTAACAGCATAATCAATAAAGTACATTAAAAAGAAAAGAAACAAATGTTATAAAAAAATTCCACGATCAGATAAATGTGGGACATATTGGATTAACAGTTAAATACCTGCCCTTATTGTGGAACTTCTCAAGATCATTTGCATACTGAAGTGCTTTTCTAATTTCAAAAAAAAAACCATGAAATATTTTCCAATTGTGTTTAATCCTAGACTTCTTTTGGAAAGGAGGATCTCCGAGAATTGCTGTTTCTCAGAACCCATACTGGGAACAAGTTGCACTAAATCATGTGATCCATCTCATCATCACATGACTCTCAATACAGTTAAACACGTTATCAGTAATAGTTCCTTGTGAAAAAGTGACTGCTTTTGCTTTTCGGGTTTTATCAGTTACTAACAAATGCCTTATACATTCTGAACAATGAAATGCATCTCCATGAGTCATTCAAAAGGACTTATAAGGATACCAAATTCCCTTCAACTCTCTAATAAAACTGGAGTGTTTTTCATTTGTTTTTTCAGTCACATTTTTGCAAAGAATCTGAGGAGACAGTTTTCTATAGTGGTTCAGAATATCAGCTCAGAATATATACGTACACACACCTTAGTTAGCTGTCTAGTAAATTATATTTTATTAATACCCTCTTGTAGGTTTAGATCTCTAAAAGTAATATCTTTGTTTCTTTTATAAAGTCTCTACAGGTGTTATTAAAGATGAGAGCCCTGAACTGAGATGGCCTTACCAGCCTACTATAAAGAATGACCTGCTGCTAAAAGTAAGTGAGCGGGTATGTCTCTCCTTAATGAATGGTCAGCATCCTAGGAATGGGGATGGAAATTGGAATCTGTTCAGAGAAATATCAGGAGTGGATAAAGCTAGAGAATACATATCAAATTATATTCATGGAAGATTGCCAAGGACTAAGCTGAAGAAACAAAATCTATCATCAGAATCAGTAGGATAGATAGTTATAGATATAGATGCAGCAACAGCTACAGATTAGATACATAGATAGATGGAGAGAGAGAGATTTATTTTAAGGAATTGACTCATGGGCTTGTGGGTGCTGGCAAGTCTTGAAGATTCAGGAAAGAGTTGATGCTGCAGTTCAAGTACAAAAGTAGTCTGCTGGCAGAATTGCCTTTACTTTGGGGGAATGAAATCTTTTTTCTGAATTAAGGCCTTCAACTGATTAAATGTGGCCCACCCATATTGTGAAGAATAATCTGCTTTACACAAAGTCTGCTGATTTAAATGTTAATCTCATCTAAACAATACTTTCACAGAAACATCTAGAATAATATTTGACCAAATATCTGGGTACCATGAACTAACCAATTAGACATGTACAATTAACTACCACCCTCCTTTTTCTTCTGTCACAAAAAGCTGCCTAACTTCTACCAGTTAGCATAGTAAAAAGAGAAATACTAGGTTGATTCTTAGAAACTTGTGGCTCATCTTAGAGCTGAGTATTAATTTTTATGCTCTCATTATTGGGCTCTTACATTAGCATGGCCTAATTTCCACTACCAGGAATAGGATGTGTGCTGTGCTAATGGGAAATGATATATTTAGTGTTTTGTATGATCATTCTTTAGTATCTGTGTCCCTTTTATTGGATGAGAGCCCACATGGAGTGGCTGGATGGAAGTGTCCTTTCTGCTTGCCCCAGCATTAGGAATAAAAGGGAGAGAAAATATGTGTGTGCTCAGGAAAAAAAATCCATTATTTTACAGTTATTTATGGCATCATAATCAATATAATAATTTTCAAGTACCTTCTAGCTAGTAAGCTTTGCAGAGGATAAAGTAATTCCATATTAGCAGAAGCCAGTGACTACTCCCATGTTGGGTTCAATCCCAGTGATGCTTTAAATGATATATGCTTCTCCATAAAGTTTGACAACTGAGTGCTAATTTTGTTGGGCCATGTAATTAGCACAATAATGACAAAATAGAATTAAAAACAAAGACAATCCTTTTCAAAGCTTGAATAAACATGATATGTTTTGCTGATGAATATTTTTTGAACTAGAGTAATTTCAATTAATTCAATGTCTATATACCACAATCAATTTAATTTTCACAATAGGTGAAGCAGCCGCATTCAGTTTACCAAACAGCATAATGCTTTAATTCTAGTTTTTTTAAGCATCGTGACATTTCTTTTTGTTAACACGTGGGGAGAAAAATAACATTTTCATATCAGTCCCATTAAAGATCAAGGGAATGACAGAGAAAGTAATATAGATTCCTTAGAGATGAAGACCAAGTATATTTCTCCAAACAAGGGGGATTAACATAACGTTTTGGCTCAGCTGACAAAGAAAAGTTTGCTGTTGCTCCTGAAGTAAAGCAGGAACAGCCTGGTCTGCTGCAGTCAGGAACAGCTGTAAGGTCTCCTTGGTGCCCCATGCTTGCTTTAGGCCAAGAAGGGCAGGTGATCATGGAAATGGGTGCACATTGTTCTCGTTCCTGTAACTTTTTCATTGGTTTGTGAGTGTAGGTGGAGCAACTGACCTTCATGACAAAGGAAATAATGCAAAGCTGGGTAGTTAACAGCAACAACAAAAAAAATACAAATGTCCCTAAACATATGAAGAAGACATGCAAAATAGGACCATGCAAACTAAAACTGTACTGGCATACCGTATTTCACCCTGATAGACAAAAATCCAAAGGTTTGATAATTCATCCTATGAAGAGACGATGATGAAGCGGTTACCAGCAGTTGTTGCTGCTGGGGCTGCAAAGTTGACACGTGTGGCAGGGAAAGTGCACATCTCTTCAAACAGTGCAATGCACGTATCTTCTTTGCAAATTATTTTACTTTTGCCTCCTTCCCTCACCCTGACTCATTTTTTGCCCTTCTCTGCACTGCTCTGTACCATGAGAGGCAGAGCGTTTTGGAAGGCCTCGCCCGGGTTTCCTCATGCTGCCTTACTCCACCAAAATACCTAAGTGGGTTGTTGACAGGCTGGTTGCTTCATCCATACCAGAGACAAGTCCACTAGGCATGCTGGGTTTCTAGCCTGTCTCTCCTGTCTCCCACTAAATCTCCAAAGTTTGTACGTGTTGAGGGGGGATATCTTCTAGAGTTTTGAAATACAGGCCCTAAGAGAAAAGTGTAAAGAATTGGCACTGATGAGATTAGTGGATCCCAAACCTGAGTGATGACCAGAATCATCTGAAGTGCTTTTAAAGTTAATGCCAATTCCTGGGCCCTACCACAGATCGACTGTATCAGAATCTCAGTGGGGCGGGGCTGGTGATCTGTCCTTTGAAGATCCACCAGGTTGGTTAACTTCAGGCCCAGAGCACTTCCTCAGGTTGCTACATCTGACCTAGGTCACTGAAATGTTAATTTGTAGTCCTCTAACACAGCACCTGGAATAACAACAACAACAACAACAATAACATAATAATAATAATAATAACAGCAAACCTTTTTCTAGTGTTTTCTATGAACCAGGTACTGTTCCAAACACTTCACATGTGTTATTAACTCATTGAATCTTCCTAACAACCCAATAAAGCAGGTACTTGAAGTTTTCAACTTTTCAGATACAGAAACTAAGGCATAAGATAATTAAATAACTTGTTTAAGACGACACAGTTACAGAGAGCACTTGAACAAAAGCCAGCTGGCTGTGGCGTGTGTGTACTAAAATAAGGGTTTTATGATAAAAAATCTTGAGGACATTTTGATTTCTCTTACAATTTCTAATGTAATAGTACAATGGTGCAAAGGTTTGAGAAGTCTCTCAGTAAAGAATCCTGATGAACATCAAATTATCTGATATTTTACAAATTTAGCTCTGAAACCCTTTTATGTAAAACACTTATTAACATCATGAAGAGCCTGTTTGTCACAGTCTGACAGACAAGAACAATGCACAGCTCGGATGTCTTGATTCCGCCACAGAGGGAGAATAGACAGGGCAGTGGGCATCCACGGGGTTGTTGTCCAGCTTTAACGGTTACCAGCTCGCAGCCGATTTCCTTGCATCTACATTCCTACTCACTACCTGCCACTCACTCCCCATATCTTGCAAATCCCAGCCTTCATACCATTTATTTCAGGACACGTTTTGATAATGATGCTTTACGTTATTTTGGTTAGAAACATCAGTGGGAAACACTAAAATGAGGAAAAATTAAAAATATACCTAAATTTTAGCCAGAAGGCAAAAATAAAATGGTTTTTGAAGAACAGTTAATTGCTACCCATTTCCACAACAAAAGAAACAGGCAACATATCTCTCTTTGGAATGAAGCAAAATAACACAATTGAATATTAATTACTTTTTCAGAGTGCTTTACATGACAAAGCACTTTGAAATAGATATCACAATTGATGCTCAAATGGATCTGTGAAGTAAGTAGGAACTTACTCTGTTTTAACGATAGCAAATAAGGCTCAGAAATGATTTATTTAATGTGTCTTAGTCCATTCAGGCTGTTATAAGAAAATACCATTGAGTAGCTTATAAAGAACAGAAATTTAGCTTTCACAGTTCTAGAAGTTGGAAGCCTGAGGTCAGTGTCCCAGCCTGGTCAGATAAAAGCCTTCTTCAGGATTGCTGACTTCTCATTGTACCCTCACCTGGCAGAAAGGCCTAACAAACTCTAGGCCCTCTTTCCTAAGGGCACTAGTCCCATTCAGGAGGGCTCCACCCTCATGACCAAATCACATCCCAAAGGCCATACCTTCTAATACCATCACCTTGGTGGGGGGACTTCAATATATGAATTTGAGAGGGAACAAAAACATTCAGACCATAGTACAATGCCACCCAAATGATAAGTGGCAAAGCTTAAAACTTAAACTGGCCTTAATTTCAAGTACCTCTTTTCTTTCCACTACAGACTGCAAATACAGTCTCCAAGAAGTAGCCTTTATTAGTGATCTTTTATTTAAATGTCAGAATATCAACTCAAATAAACTTATGCAAAAAGGAGAATTTGTAGATTTAAGAAATAGAAAGGTGCAGAGGTAGGTCATGCCCAGACACTGCAGGACCCAGGTGCTCAGCAGACTGAAATCTATCTCTTGATTTACATCTTGGTTCTGCACTCTTTTCTTTTGATCTGATTCTCTGACAGGTTCTTCCCACGGGTGGAAAATATGGCCACCAATAACTCCAGGGTTATATTCTACCAGTTACCAACCCTAGCAGAAAGAGATTCAAACTGATGGGTCCCAACTGGGTCAAACGCCCACTCTTGGAGTGAGTATGGGGTTAGCCCCTCTGTACTGTGATCACTTGTAAGGAGGGGGACAAGCATCTAGAAAAAGAAATGTGGGGGCTGGTACTAGTGAAAAATGGGGAAATATGGCTAGACAGATTAAAGGCAGCAGGTATCCTCAGCATGGTCTTTATAAACCAGTGGGAAATTCAGAAAAATATATTGGGAGGGGGCTGATGCCCCAGATTTTTTCAGCCATTCAGACAATCTGCCCACTCCCAAACTGTATTGAGGAGACAACAGAGCTGTTACATAACTGGAGTGTTTTCATGGTTTAACCACTGGTTTATTCTAAATTAAAGGGCATTTTTACATTTACAAAGCACTCATATGTATGTTATTTTTGTAACCTTCACAACACTGCGAGGCCAATGTCATCAACCCCGAAGACTGGAAGTGAGAACAATCTGTTTGATTGTGGAAAGTATGCTTACCTCTAGCTCTTTCTCATCTACAGCAACTCAATTCTACCAGTGGGAGCGGAGCACCATGGGGCTCCCGGGGTGCTTGGCCACTCCAAGCAAATACCTGGGCACTGAAGAGAATTCCACTTGGCAGAGAAAATCACTAAGTACAAGAGTATGGTGTGTTATCTATAAGGTTGGGCTTCTGCTTTTGAGAGTGAGCAGGAAACCTGAACCAATGTAACCGCATCCCAAAGGGCTTATTAGACACGAGACTAAAAACCACTGAAAATCCAGTTAGTTAAGCAGAAGACAAACTTGAGAGATTGTCCAGAATTCAGAGGAAAATGACAAAATAATGAAAATTATGAAAGTTGCAAGTGGGACACATGGAGGAGATATAATCCGTTAGCATGAGGAATTTCAAAAAGGAACAAAGGAATCACAGCAGAAGCGACAATCAAAGAAGATGGATTTCTTGATCCAAAGATAGATCCCAATCTGAAAATTAAGAGCAAGTACCATATACGAGGCAAATTATTGGAAAAAAAACAACATATCTGAATGCAGTCTGACAGAACTTCAAAACATTAACGATAAAGAAGAAATCCTGTGGGCATCCAGAAAAAGGAGTTAGGCACAAAGCAATGAAAATACCAGGCTGGTTTCAATCTTCTATGGAACATCTAGTATTATCAGGAGTCTCAGCCTGGTACCTTCCAGACTCAGAGCCTGAGACAAGGGCTTGCATGCAGACCCTTGATGTGGGGACTGTCAGAATGAAACTGTGAAGAACAGCGGGTACCAGGTTGCATTTTGAGCTCCTGCTCTAGATGACTGGACTAGGGCTTGATACCTCGGGAAGCTCTTGAGGATTTCCATGGATGAGTCTCAGTATCTGCTTAAGGTTGGAAGAGGGAGTATTTATCATCCAGTACCAACCCCTCATCAGTTAAGAGTTGCCTCACTGGCTATTGAATGCAGACTGAACTCCCACAGGCCTCAGGGCACAAACAAGAAGTGCAGACAAGCACTCGGATTGCTGGAAGATACTTTCTTGGCCTCTTATGACCATGACTTTTTGAAGTACACAGGCTTGTTGTTTTATAGATGTCTCATAGGTTTTGAAAATTTTGACTGGGAAGAACATTATTAGAAGGTCAAAAAACTGGAATTCTCATTGATAACCCACCAGAAATTAGCTGTGGGTCATTTCCCTTCTCTGAACCAGTTCACTCATTTTTAAATAGGGCATAATGTTGCCTGGCTAGGTTGTCTTACAGAATTCTTTGCAAAATAAAATGAGACAATGGATATAGAATTACTTGTACCAATGAAAATTCACGGCTATCACTCCAGTGCCAGCAGGAGCCACCAGTCTGGAGTGCAGTGAAGGGACAAAGGGCTCAGAGGGGGCAAGCCGTGCAGGTATCTTGGCAGCTTAATCTGCAACTTTTCCCAGATCTGCAGTGGGTGTGAGAGGCCTCTCTACACAATGATGTTATATGCGGAATTTGGACCCAGTTAATCACAAAATATCCTTGTTGACCAGTATATTTCTTTTCTGGGTCAGCATTTCAAAATTGCATTATACAAAATGAAGGCTTTCCTTTAAGTTGTAAGTCGATGCTACTGACATGCAAAAAATGAAACTTGACCACAAACTTACACCATACACAAAAATAAACTCGAAATGGATAAAATACTTAAATATAAGTTGCAACGCCATAAAAGCCCTACAGGAGAACACAGGCAGGAAAATCTCAGATATCCCACGCAGCAATATTTTCACTAATATGTTCCCTAGAGCAAAGGATATAAAGGAGAGAATAAACAAATGGGACCTTATCAAAATAAAAAGCTTCCACATGGCTAAAGAAAGCAGCAGTAAAATGAAAAGGGAACCAACTGTATGGGAAAATGTATTTGCAAATTATACTTTTTTTTTTAAAGCAAATGGCATTTTTTTAAGATTTTATTTATTTATTTTTAGAGAGAGGGGGAGGGAGGGAGAAAGAGAGGGAGAGAAACAGCAATGTACGGTTGCCTCTCACATGGCCCTCACTGGGGACCTGGCCTGCAACCCAGGCATGTGCCCTGACTGGGAATCGAACTGGGACACTTTTGTTCCCAGCCTGCGCTCAATCCACTGAGCTACACCAGCCAGGGCTGCAAATTATACTTTTGACAAGGGTTTGATCTCCAAAATATATAAAGAATTCATACAACTCCACTACAGGAAGACAGAAACTCAATTAAAAAGTGGGCAAAGAACCTGAACAGACACTTCTCCAAGGAGGACATACAGAGGGCACAGGGACATATGAAAAGATGCTCAGCATCACTAGCCATCAGAGAAATGCAAATTAAAACCACAATGAGATACCACATCACACCAGTCAGAATGGCCATTATAAACAAATCAACAAACAAGTGTTGGAGAGGAAGTGGAGAAAAGGGAACCCTAGTGCACTGTTAGTGGAAATGCAGACTGGTGCAGCCACTGCTGAAAACAGTATGGAATTTCCTCAAAAAGACTAAAGATGAAACTGCCTTTTGATCCAGTGATTCTGCTGCTGGAATTATTCCCTAAGAGTCCTGAAACACCAATTCAAAGGAACCTATGCACCCCAATGTTCATAGCAGCACAATTTACAATAGCCAAGTGCTGGAAACAACTTAAGTAAATGAGTGGATCAAAAAACTGTGGTACATTTACGCAGTGGAATACTATACAGCAGAAAGAAAGAAGGAGCTCCTTCCTTTTGGGACAGCATGGATGGAACTGGAGAGCATTATGCTAAGTGAAATAAGCCAGGAGGCGAAACACGTATCTAACCTATAAGAGGAAACTAATGAATAATACAAACAAGTGGGCAAAATAGAACCAGAGACATGAAAATAAAGAACAAACTGAGAGTAAACAGGGGGGCAGGGAGAGGGGGACAATGGGGGAAAGAAGGGGAAGGGTCAAGGAACATGTATAAAGGACCCATGGACATGGACAATGGGGTGGGGATTGACTGTGGGAGAGCAACAGGTGGAAAAATTGGAACAACTGTAATAAAGCAATAAATAAATATCACCATTTATATGTGTTCTTTCTGATAGAAAGAATAACAACTCCGTCTTCCCTCCCCTTCTTCCCCCTCTTGTCCCCCCCCTTCCTTTCTTCCTATCTTCTCACTCTACACACACACACACATCTTTACCTCTAGTTTCCCTAGAATGTGACATAATACCCGAAGTTAAGTAGCAAGGGGGAAAAATAACATGTGGAAGATTCCAGGCCTGCTGTGGCTGTATCATTAGAAGCATATTGTCTACTTTCTTAATCAGTGGCCTCATTCTGAGAAATGGTAGATGTAACACATACAAGCTAACACTAGAAGGGACCTGACATAGATTCCAGGTCAGAGTGTTCATCTCCCAGAGGTGGTGTGATTTGCTCAGGCCACATAGCTAACCCACAGAGCCAGAACCAGATATTCAGGCTCCGCTGCCGCTTGTCCAGGACTCTTTACACACACCACCAACGCACCCCCACTTCCTGAGTTTCTCAGGCCCCAGGCAGTTCATTAAAGAATGTAGTCTATTGGGTCTTCTAAGTCACCCTTCTGAGACTTTTTTCTTTCTGTTATAACACAAGTTTAATTTATTCTCCTTTTCCACTTTTTTTTATTGTTGTTCAATACAATTGTCTCCATTTTCTCCCTACCACTTCCCCCCCCTGCAGCCATCTCCACTTCCCATCCTTGATCCTACCCCCCTTTGGTTTTATCTCTGTGTCCTTTACAGAGATAAATTTATACGTGTTCCTGACAACCCTTCCCCTCCCCTCCCCCCATTATCCTTTCCCACCTCTTCACATCCAAGACTCTGAATGAAGTTCAAGAGTGCCTGGGGGCAGACGGCAACTCACAGAGACCAGTTGCTGCTGCTCAAAGAGAAGGCTCTACTGGAGGAGTGGGCAGAGCCACATGGTGGCCATAACTGGTCATCATTACTTCATTTACATATAAAACTTTGAGAAAAACTTTAATGTTGCAGAAAAATTGCAAAACTATGAAAATGGTACAAAGAGCACCCGAATACCATTTACCCAAATTCACCTATTGTTAACAATTTATTGTATATGTAATTTTTGAAAATTGAGATAAAATACACAGTACTTAAAACTTTTCATGTTAACCACTTTTAAGTTTACTGTTCAGTGGCATTAAGTACGTTCATGTTGTGCTGCCACCGCTATCTATCCACAGAAATCTTCTTATCTCACAATATTGAAACTATTCACCTATCAATACCTGAATCATTTGAGAGGGCAAATTACATCATCATCCTTTACCCCTAGATACTTCCCTGTATATGTCCCAACAAGAGGGATACCATCTGACATAATCCCAATATAAAACTGAACTTCAGTGAGTTTGCAATAATGCGATACTTTCAGTCTACCCTTTGTATTTCAGTTGTGTTAGTTGACCCACTACTGCCCTTTGTAACTTTTTTTTCATCAGAATCCAATCTAGAAACAGGTATTGCATTTAGTCATCATGTCTCTTTAGCCCCTTTAATCTGAATTGTTTCCACAGCCTTTCTTTGTCTTTATGATTTTAACTATTTTAAAGAATGTATGTGCCCCTACCCTTTTTAAGAACAGAACATTTATCATTTTGGTTTTTTTCTGATGTTTCCTTATGGATGCTGTCAGATTATACATTCTTAGCTGGAATACTACATATGTGATATGTTCTTCCGAGGGTCTTACATCTGGAGACACTTCATGTCCGGCTGCCCCTCATTGGTGATGTTATGTTTGATCACCACATCAAGGTGTCATATTTCTCCACTGGATACTTGCCATTTTTCTCCTTTGCAACAAACAAATAGTAAGTGAGAAGACACTTAAAAATCATGTAACTATCCTATTCCTCATCACATTTGTCTTTAGTTTTAACACCTGTTGATATTTCTTGCCTGATTCAATCTCAGTATGATGGTTGCAAAACAATCTTTCTTTTTAAACTCCTATGCTCTCTCTACATTTCTTGGTCTTCTCTCAACATTCTTCGGTCAGCAGGAGACCTCTTTTTTCTTATCTATCTGCTTGTCTATCTATATATCGATCTAAAATTAATATGAGCTCATGAATTCTTAATTTTTTAGTGGTTTATAATGAATCATTTTGGTGTTCAAATTAACTCAAGTTTGGCCCGGATAAGTCTCTTCAAGTTGGCACCTGTGCCCTTGTAACTTGCTCCTATCTTTTTTTTACTTTTTTTCTTTTTTGGCGAGGGGAGGCACCTCTTTACTTTCTGACATAACAGGCTGTTTCAGGCTCATCTTGTATCACTCCTGCCCCAGCCCTGAAATTGATTACAATTACTTCTTGAGTAGGTGGCAGCTATAGACTCAGGTGGCTATGTAGAAAGAGGGAATTGCAACTCTGGGACATGAAGACTTTGGGCCTCTCTGTGCTAAGCAAATTAGAGCAGATAAATAATGCAATAACCTGGCAAACAGGTTTCTTATTAGGAGAAAAAACAGATCTGGCACTTAGGTTATCCCTTGGTTGTGTCAACAGAATACAAAAGCAGCTTGGAGCATGGGCTCTGGTGTCAGACTATCTGGATTCAGATTTCAGCTGTCACGTGCTAGCTTTATGTCCTTATATCAAAGAGTTAGCTTCTTTTTTTAAAATAACTTTTAAAAGATTTTATTTATTTATTGTTAGAGAGAGGGGAGGGGAGGAAGATTGAGAGGGAAGGAAGCATTGATATGTGGAAGAAACATCCATTGGTAGGCTCAGGCAAACCCCTGACTAGAGACCTGGCCCACAACCCAGGCATGTGCCCTGACTGGGAATCAAACCAGCAACTATTCGGTTCACAGATAGGTACTCAATCCACTGAGCCACACCAGCCAGGGCTAGTTTGTTTATTTGTAAAATGAGATTAGTAATAGTGTTAATAGCATAAAGTGATATAAGAATTGAATAATCCATGTAAACATGGAATAGAATCTATAGCACACAGCAAAAGCTCAAGAAATCACAGTTGTTTTTGTCAACAATATTTGCTGGATTCTTTGTTCTTTTTTATTTTTCCTGTTTCAAGTTGATTGAAAAAAAAAAAAAAACTATTCTTCTCTAGTTGAAAATCATTCTGCTGTTGGAGTTAATTCTTGTGAGTGTATCCAGAACAGAAAAGACCCTTTGGTAACATGACTTTTGTTTACATGTAAGATAGAAGGAAAATTTCAAAGAAACTAACAAATATTGAAATGAATAACCCTAAAGCGTGTTCAAAAAACAATAGTAGAAATGTTCACTAGGGGGAGCTATTATAACAAATTATGTAGTGTTCCTTTGAAAAATAGTTTTCATATTTTATTGATAATGTATCTTCGTTGTGAAGTGGAAATTGATAACTATTGCACTGTACTTTTGTGGAGACTATAAATATGACAGCTGACTGTTTTAAAGGGTAAACATTAATATAATCGGGAGAGAATAAATATTAATTAAACTTTGAAAACTGCACTAAGATCTCATTGTATCTTGGCAAAAGTTAGAAATTGTAAGAGCTAAATAATCAGTAGAGCTATATAGTTATTTAAGTTCCCATTAAATAATGCAACAAAAGAAACAATTTAAAATAGTTGACAACATTTTCTGAAATGACCGTAGAAAGTAAAATAAAGACAAATAATGGGGGGTGGGGAGACTTTTAACAGAAAAGGAGTGGCTTTGAATCAGAAATAATCTGGTAGCGTGGGACTCATTATGACGTCACAGCAAGGGAAAGGATCAGTCTGGTAGTTGAGGGACTTGGCTGTGGGGACCAGCTTTCCTGCTCTTTGACCCCAGGGAAGTCACTCAGCCTCAGTTGCTTCACCTTTAAAGGGAGGGACCTGGAGCTCCAAGGTTCCCTTGAGTTCTGATATGCTGTGATACTGACAATAAAGAGCAGGAAATTAGTGTAATTATTTCCTTAACATGTGATACTTAAGTGTTATAGTCACATGGACTTTATTTTGCTCCAGCCAAATCTCCCATGGCACCAGAATCAGAGTCATTATTTATGCAAAATATCTAACATGTAATTATTAATTTTTGTTTTGTTCTGGTTCTTTCTGCAGAGTAAGAGTATAGTTTCCTAGGATGGACTGAGCTGAAGAATGTTTAAGGTGGTTATGTTGGTACGGCTGGAAGAATGGATGGGCTGGGAGTTTACAACGCAAAGCCAAGTCACCCAATAGGAAAAATACATATTTCTTTAAATAAGATTTTGTATTTTCCATGGCAACTCCCATATCAATTGTGAATGCCTTTGTAATTGGCAGCTGCAAATAATATATTTACGCTTTTTAAAAAAAATCCTTACCCAAGGATATGTTTATTGATTTTCGAGAAAGAGGAAGGAAGCAAGAAGAAAGAGAGGGAAACATTGGTGTGAGAGAGAAATACCAATGGGTAGCCTTCTGTATGTGCTCCTGTGTCAGGAACTGAACCCGCAACCGAGGTAGGGATTGAACCTGAGATATTTTGGTGTATTGGACAACGCTCCAACTAACTTAGTCATCTGGCCAGAGCCATATCTCTACTCTATATTTTGTTTGAGAAAATGTTTTTCAGTATTTGGAAGATATCTTAGATCCTACTGAACTGTATTTTAAAAATAATATTGTTCCCATTTCAATAAAAATATACCATAATACTAAAGAGCTTCTGGTAATTTGCTTGTAAACTAAAACTATCTTAAATTTCCCCATTTGTTTGTTTCAAAAATGATATGTACATTTGTGGATCTTTTTAGGACCCTGATTCAAACAGCCTACATGTAAAAAGACATGTATGGGACATATGAAGAATATTTAATGGAATTAAGAAACTACTCTGATTTTTAGGTGTGAAAATGACAATAAAGTTATATGAGTATTTTTAAGAATCCTTCTCTTCTTTTAGACATGCACAATGAAACAATTATAGATGTAATGATATGATGTCTAGGATTTGCTTCAAAAATAATCCAGTACATGGACAAGAAAGAGAAGTGGGTGAGGATTATGATGAAATAAGCTTAGCTGTGAGTTGCTAATTGTTGAAGCTGGGTCTTCGGTATATAAGGGGGGAGGGAGAATCATGATCTATTCTCTCTACTTTTGCATAGTATAAAATTTTTCATAGTAAAAAGTTAAAAACAAATCACATGCCAAAAAAAACCCCTCCCGAACCCAACTGTCATTATTTAATAACTTTGAACTTAGTGTGGACCTAAGAAGACATCTTTTACAAGAGAAATTTGCAGTTCTAAGTCTTTTTCTTGATGATTGGGTCTGAATGTGTTAATCAATGCTGCCCTGTCATAGCCCCTGACATAAGGAAAATGCTGAAATGTGATTTTTAAATCATAAAAATGTGCCCATAGTAATAGCTCCATCTTTTGCATAATATTTAAATCAATTCATTGATTTCCAGTTGCCTGATACTCTTATTTCAGTAACAAAATAAACGATACATAGTTCAGTGAAGTTGAATCCATTTGGGTTCATTTGTGCTCAAAAGTCTGAAGCCAATTAAGATCTGCTTTTTAGCTGCATGTTGGAGAACAAGGCATCTGTCTCTTTGTAAGGCTTGGAATTTTTTCTTTCTTTGTTGTATGTGTTCATGAAAAGAGCAATCAAGAGCAAAACCCATGTATGCTCAGCCTTGGTTCTTTGTATATTTGCATATGAGGAATTATGAATACAGTGAATGTTTATAAATATTTCATAAACATTTCCATTAAAAACCTAGAAAAAAAAATTCTCAACTTTATATTCTCCTTTTTCCCCTTTATTTTTGTTTCTCTTTACAACATAACTTCTCAAAAAGTCCTCTATACTTGCTGTCTCCCGTTCCTTTCCTTGTATTTTTTTTAAGTTCTCTTCATCTAGGCCTTTGTCACCCTATTCTTGCCAAGATCATTAATGGCTTTCCCTTTGCTAAATCCAGCTGTCAGTGATTACCCCTCACCTGACTTCACCTGTGAGCAGCATTTGACATATTGACCATTCAGTGCTCCCTGATAAACTTCTTCACTTCACTTTCAAATCATAATAGTTTACAGGTTTTCCTTATATTTTTGGTCATTCCTTCTCAGTTTTTCTTGCTGGTTTTATTCTCAGATTCTTGATTTTAAAGGCTCAGGTCTCAGTTTAGGAATCCTCCTTTTCTGTCTCCATACTCATAATCTTCATAATATTTTTCAGCCTCAACTTAGCTCTAAATGTCAGATAAATAGAGATGCTCCCAAACTTGTATACAGCTCAGACCTCTCCCCATGAATTTCAACTACTTCCTTGACATCTTGGACATAAAAAGTCATCTCTAAATTAATGTATCCAAAACAACTGCTAATCTTTCCTCCCACCCCCAACCCGGTCCATCTGCAATCCACCTCATCTAAGTGAAAGGCCACTCCATTATTCCAGTAGTTCGGGCCAAATCCTAAAGTCATCCTCTCATCCTGTTATAACCCATACCCAACCCTTCTGCAAATCCTGTTGTTTCTACTGTCAGAATATATCTAAACTCTGTCTACCTCTCACCATCTCCATGACTACCACTTTGATCTCTCTCACTTGTATTATTTCCAAAGCCTTCTAGCTGGTCTTTCTTTACTCATCTTTGCTGCTCAAGAGTCTAGCCTCCAATCAGTAGTCAAAGTGGTTCCTCTAAATATTTATATCCGGCCATACAGTCCTCTGCTCAAAGCCCGTCTGAAGTGATACGGGAAGCCATTGGATTTTGCCTATTTCCTCCCCACCAATGTCTCCTACTCATTTTCTGTTCCTCTCCCACTCCTTTACTCTCCAGGTACTCTGGATTCCTTGATGTCTTCTAAATACATCAGCCCTCAGGACCTTTGTGCTTGTTGTCTTTGCTTCCTTGAACCACCTTCTTTCTCCATAATAACCACATCAAATGTTCACTTGACTAACATCATAGTAGTGAAGCCTTGCCCTGGCTACATGCAGTTGCATGCTCTACTCTCTCACCAATGGCCTGCACTCTCTATCTCCTTCTTTCTCTTTTCTTCTATAGCTCATGTCACCCTTGGCACAGTGTTAATTTTCACCTATTTATTTTTTATAATCTCACTCTCCACCCCACCCTCCATTAGAATATAAGCTCTATGTAGGCAAAGATTTTTGTGTTTGTTCTTCACTGCTATATCCTCCCTGCCTAGTCCAGAACCTGACATTTAGTGAATACTTAAATAAGGATTGAATGAATAATTGGTTACACAAGTCAGTCACTGAGGATTTCAAGCTGTTCTTGTTAAATATCATATTGCTAAATATTAACAAATAAAATATAGAACAGACCCCCTCTTGCACACACCCCATCTGGGACCAAACCTGCAACCCAGGCATATGTCCTGACCAGGAATCGAACCAGTGACCTTTTGCTTTGCAGAATGACACCCAACCGACTGAGCCACACTGGTCAGGGCTAAATCTGAATTTTTATAAAAAAATCTATGATTTTACTTTGGTTGTATTTGGGCTGAATTGAGGGTGGGAATAAGGAAGATGGGAGAGAGAAATAAAGTCACTTTATCGAGTTCCTCCTTGGCTCAGTCATTTTTATGACAGTTTACCAAGAGCCCTTCCATATACATTATTGCTGCTTTTAAGCCTGATGACAACCTTTATGGATAGGTATTCTTGTACCCAAGTGATAGATGAGGAATTGGGACCATGAGGGTTTAAGGAGCTGACCCAAGACTTCATAGATATTTGGTGAGAGAGAAAGTAAGAAAATGCATCACTAAAATACCATAGGGCATTGGTGAAGATGTGGTTTGCATATATAACATTAAAAAACCTATTGAAAATGAAAAATCATGCCAAAATGTTGTCTGTACTATGGCTAGGTAGTTTTGTTCAACCGATCCATTACGTTCTTATGATGGGGAGGCAGCCATAGAATTTTCAAACACATTTTTACAAGGGCACTCGAGATATCATTTAATTTATCTCAGATATTTTTCTGACAGGCCTACGATGACAATAACCATTAAACTCATTAAGTGCCCTCTATTATACAGAGCACATTGGGGCTACCACAGAGGAATGGGAAACTAGTATATATTTGACGGCCTCCAGAATGAGAGAAAATTCCACAAATCCTTCCTGAGTGATCTGTTTTCATGTTTAACAATGTTCACTGTGGTTGATCTTCTCCTTAATGAGTGATAAATGTGGAAAAACCTATCACACAACAAGTATTTAACAGTAAGTATTTATCCGAATCATTTGGTTTATGGGCATGACACATTGCATACGTGATCACCTTTTTAAAATGGGGCTTTCATTAAGGGAGATGCCCATTCTGCAGAGGTTCAGTCATGCTGTCGTTTCACGGTTCGTGCTCGATCTTAATCTCCAAAAGAATCTGGAGGGAGGCAAGGCAGTAGGTGTGGCCCTCTTTCTGCACATACTGTTCTGGGGACACAGAAGTAACCCAGGCTACTCCCTCCACATTCTTATGCCCTTAGTATACTTTGTGAACAAAACTGCTCTATTTTGCACCTCTGCTGCTTTGATCAAGTGGCAGGGCTTCCTCTTCAGCTGGTAAACTTGCCTCTTGGGAGTGTGACCAACCCAGTGACCCTCACAAGAATGTCACAATCACAACAAAGACCAATGTAAACAGAGGGGTGGGGCAAACTCTTCAATAAACAGAGTGCAAATTTAAAGATCACATATTAATCTGTTTCCCTGGAACATTAATTACTCCACTTTAACAGTTCTTAAACATTTTGGTCTCAAGACCTTATTTAGGAACCTAAAAAGCTTTTTTTTAAAAAATGTGAATTATAGCTATCAAAATATATTAGATATTGAAATGGTACATAAATTAAAAAAATTTATTAGTCCATTTAAAAGATAACAATTATAATTTTACAAGTAACAATAATAACAATAAAAGGTCACAGTAATACTTTCAGGGGGAGTTCTGGCCAAGATGTAGACATAGGTAGGAATGCTTCCCTTCCTTGCATAACCAAAAGAAGGATAACAACCAATTTGAAAGCAAAAACAACCAGAACAGCCAGAAAATCAAACTGCATGGAAGTCTGACAACCAAGGAGTTAAAGAAGAAACATTCATTCAGACTTGTAGGAGGGATGGAGATGGGAAGCCAGGGTGAAGAGGATGTGTAGCAAGGCAGCAACAGACTGGGGCAGGCAAGACAGAGCCTGGATTTCCCGCATTCGCATACAGATAAACTGGGAGCAACAACTGAGGAGTGAAACAATCCATGCAACCTAGGGCTTCAGTGTGGGAAAATAAAGCCTCAAAACCTCTGTCTGTAAAAACCTGTGGGGGTTGCAGCAGTGGGAGAAACTCCCAGTCTCACAGGAAAGCCCACTGGAGAGGCCCCTGAGATCCTAGAACATACACAAGACCACTCACCTGGAAATCAGTACCTAAAAGGGTATAATCTGCATGTGGCAAGTGAAGGAAATGACAGAAAGTGGGGTGAGAGCTGAGCAAGCTAGTGAGTAGCATTGTTCTCTCCCTGATCTCTCCCCTACATACAGTGCCACAACGCAGCAAAGCGGATTGCCCCACCCTGACAAATACCTAAGGCTCCACCCCTTACAATGTAACAGGTGGTCTGAGACAAAGAAATATGGCACAAATGAAAGAACAATCAAAATTGCAGAAAAAGAACTAAGCAATGAGGAGATAGACAGCCTATCAGATGCAGAGTTCAAAACACTGGTCATCGGTATCCTCATAGAAATGATAGAGTTTAGTTGCAAATGCAAAGTGAAACAAAGGAAATTATACAGGGAATGAACAGTGAAGGGAAGGACCCGGGACTGAAATCAACGATTTGGAACAAAAGAGAGAAATAAACATCCAACTAGAACAGAATGAAGAAATACGAATTCCAAAAAAATGAGGAGAGGCTGAGGAACGTCTGGGACAATTTTAAACATTCCAACATCCAAATCATAGGGATGTTGGAAGGAGAAGAGGAAGAACAAGAAATTGAAAACTTATTTGAACAAATCATGAAGGAAAACTTCTCCAATCTGATCAAGGAACTAGACATGCATATCCAGGATGCTCAGAGAGTTCCAAAGAAGTCGGATCTAAAAATAAACACACAAATACACATCACAATTAAGTTACCCAAGATTAAAGATAAGGGGAGAATCTTAAAAGCAGCAAAAGAAAAGGAGAAAATTACTTACAAAGGAGTTCCTATAAGACTATCAGCTGATTTCTCAAAAGAAACTTTACAGACAAGAAGGGGATGGAAAGAAGTATTCAAAGCCATGAAAAGCAAGGACCTACTTCCAAGATTACTCTATCCAGCAAAGCTATCATTTAGGATGGAAGGGCAGAGAAAGTGCTTCCCAGATAAGGTCAAGTTAAAGGAGTTCATCATCATCAAGTCCTTTTTATATGAAATGTTAAAGGGACTGATCTAAGAAAAGGAAGATAAAAAACTATAAACAGTAAAATGACAACAAATTCACATCAACAACTGATCCTAAAAAACAAAAACAAAAACTAAGAAAACTTGGGGAGAGAAGATGACAGTGAGAAGATCGCAGGAGGAGTGGAGTTCACCTAGCCGATCTACTGAGGAACAGAGCAAACAGCCAACAGTACCCTAGCATATACGAAGCCTGGAGACCAAAAACTGTAAAGGACACTGAAAAATCAGACGGTAAGGAGAATGCTTCAGGACAATAAGGTCCCTGTGAGGCAGGAGACAGCATAAGAAGAACTCTGAGACTGCACTGCTCTTACTGGCCAGAGTCTAGCATCCTGATTGCCAGGAAATGCCTTTTACCAATTAAGTAGAATAAATAGTAAATCGAGGCAGGGAGGAGGAATGAGACAGGTCTTACATGCTAACTCAGCAGTCCTGAGCCTGGTCTGATAATATTGCCAGGTGTTCCAACATCACAAGAAACACTATGTTAGCAAGAAGGAAGGGAAGTCCTTGAAATTCTATGTAGTGTTTCCAATATCTGGGAAAGAAAGCCCTGAAACTATGATTTCATCCCAGGGCCTGGAATGCAGGAGAGGGTCCATGGTGCCCAAAAAAAGAGTCCATAAAACAACTTTGGTTAATTGCCTACCTGTGGTCACTATCTGTTTTACAAGGGAGTCCTTGATGCTTATAGATGAGCCCGTAAATAACTTTAGAAAGCACCCCAATTTTAATTAACTGACCCTTATCACGTATTTGTTTTACAACAAGATGAACAAATGGAGTCTGGAGCAAGATAAAATTCAGAGTTGGGCCAAGACCGGCCCTGACCTGGATAGTGCCTGGTCTGGCTGGAGAATTGGGCTGAGTGAGAGGCCAGCCCTTGTATGGAGTGGCAGGCATGGGCAGGAGGAATTTTTCAAAAAGAAAAAGTGAAAAAAGAGTCACTCGGTGGCTGTTTGGGGAATTCTCCTGCAGCAGCAGACCAGCCTTCTCCCCACCCAGCCACGTGGAGTTCCCGTGGTGGTGCGGAAGGCCCATTGCTCACACCCAAAGCCCCTGGGGAGAGCGCACATGAAGGAGGGCCCTGCGTGCACACCCGCAGGCCCGGGACAGACAGAGCGCACCTGACACCTGCGCCCACCCACCCCCACCCCAGGGGAAACAGCAGGGGAGACACACACCAGCATCAGCAGCAGCTCAGGGAGTCCAAATTCCCAGAAAGACTTAACTCAGTGCAGGGGCTGCACTAGCCTGAAGAGGCTCTCAGAGTCCCTAGCATCTAGGACAACAAAGAGCGAGAAGGGGGTTTGTGAATTGCCTGTAATTGGTGCACTTCAAGGACAGTGCAACTGATGGACTGAAGGCCGAGGCTGGGCACAGAAGGGCAGCAAACAGAGGAACTGGGCTGGAGGCTGGTGGACTGCTGCTCAGGAAGGGAGAAAAGCAAAACCAATTCCCCCTCAGCCAGGAAGACCAGAAGAACTGGCTTGGCCAGTTTGAAGCCAGCAGGAGGCTCTTTTTTTTTTTTAAGGAATTTTTTTTCTTTTAATTCCTTCCTCTCTTTCCTTATTTCTTTTTTTATTCTGTCTTCCTTTCTCTCCCTTTTTATCTCTTCTTCCTTCCTCCTCCTTCTTCTTTTTGTTTCTTAATTCCCACAAGTGAGACAATAGAACTTGGAACTGTGAAAAGACCAGAGCTGGACCCAAAGAGAAGTCACCCTAACAGCTAAGACAGTGAGATAAATTTCACTTTGCTATTCCAAAGAACTTACAAGTTATTGTATATTTGTATTACTATTTTTTCATTATTCATACATCTTTCATTTTACTAGTATTTTTGTATTTTTCTTCTTTCTGTTTAGTCTTCTTTGCTTGGCTGGTTAAATTGCATTGTTTGACTGGGTTCCCTTGTTCTCTCTTTCACAGTGTATTTTTAATTTACTGTCTTTCACTTTACTTGTGTTCCAATAGCACACTACTCTAGGTCCTATACTTTCTATTCTTGTTATCCAGATCACATAGACTCTGTCATATGATTGTTGCTCCATTACTATTGTAAATAACTGCTGTTCCATACAATTGTAGATACTTCACAGCACCCCTTCCAGGTCTTAGCCCACTTCACTGTTTCCTGAAGTTTATTACTATTGTGGTTAATTCTTATTCTCTCACACACTACACCTATTTTCTGTCCTCTACTCTCACTTTACTTCATAATCTGAACTACCACAAGCTCACTGCTTTCTAGATCCAACTCGCAATTCTTCCCACCCCTAACAAGAATCTTATCTACTTTCTACCCTTTCTTAAAAGTAGTTAGTTGGGTGAAATATGCCAGTTAACACTATATATATCCGAAGGATCTCCTATCTCTTCTCTACAGGCCAGTACTTTACATATCATAGCATACACTCCCACTGTCTTAAACTATTTTGCTTTCCCCCTCCAAATGATTAAAAAAAGAGTAGGTGGAAGCTCTGAACACCAGGAAACCTGCTGGAAGAGGAAACCCACCAACAAAGGAACCACGAACAGATAACAACAGAAGAAGGTAAAGGAGGGAGTGGAAGTCACACTAACTCAACACAGGACCTATCTAGAAATACAAATAAATGGTAGAGAAATTATTCAGAAAAAACAACTGAACAAGAGCAAGAGAGAATCCTCAAAACCTTGTACACGTGGAAGTACCAGCATCAACACAACCTGCCCACATCTGCACAACAGAATACAAGAGGGGGTGAATACAGTGACCCTCAGTTAACCAGCTGGAGGGAAGGACCCACCAAAAAAAGACCCAACAACAATCAAAACCCAAAGATATACAGAGAGCCAACATAAATGACAGCCCAAGACCAGTGAGCTCAAGAGATCAAGGAGACTGCACCACTGAATCTCACAGGCCTTCTACCATAGAAGTTCATACCATAGACCCAGGGAGTCAAAACAGAGCAATTTAAGAAGCACAGGCTAACAAGAAGAGTCTCACAAACAATGGGAAGACAAAGAAACAGTCCCCAAATGAAAGGAAAGGAGGAAGCCTCAGAGAGAATGTTAACTGAAATAGAGGCAAGTCAACTATCAGATATTGAGTTCAAAGCAATGGTTATAAGGAAGTTCAATGAGCTCACAGAGAATTAGCAAACACTACAGGGAAACTACAATGAACTCACTGCAAACTATATCAACATGGAAAAGGAAATAGAAACTATCAACAAGAGCTAAGAGGAAATGAAGAATACAATTTCTGAGCTGAAGAACACAGTAGAAGGAATCAAAAGCAAGTTCAATGAAGCAGAGGATCGGATTAGAGAGCTGGAGGACAAGGTAGAAAAAAACGCTGAGAAAGAGCAAGAAAAGGAAAAGAGGCTCAGACAGAATGAAGAGGGGTTAAGGGAAATGCAGGACAAGAAATGTAATAATGTCTGTATAATAGGGATACCAGAAGGAGAAGAAGAAGAGCAAGGGATAGAAAACCTGTTTGAAAAAGTAATGATGGAAAACTTCCCTAATTTGAGGAGAGAAAAAGTCACACAAGTCCAGGAAACACAGAGTCCAAATCAAGAGGAACCCAAAGAGGCCCACTTCAAGATGCTTCAAATTAAAATGGCAAAATTCCAAGATAAAGAGAGAATCTTAAAGGCAGCAAGGGCAAAACAGGAAGTAACATACAAGGGAGCCCCAATAAGGTTAGCAGCTGCAAGCCAGAAGGGAATGGCAAGAAATATTCCAAGTAATGAGAACCAGAGGCCTGCAACCAAGACTACTGTATCCTGCGAGGCTCTCAATTAAAATGGAAGGCCAAATAAGGAGCTTTCTGGACAAAAGAAGCCTCAAAGAATATACCTTCTCCAAACCAGGTCTGCAAGGAATGGTAAAGGGTTTGCTTTAAGAACAAGAAGAAATACAGTGAAAGAGAGAGGAACACGGGTATGAAAAAATGGCATTGAATAAGTAGTTATCAATAATAACCTTAAATGTAAATGGATCAAATGCCCCAATCAAAAGACACAGATTAGTGGAATGGATAAGGAAACATGACTCACACATATGCTGCCTACAAGAGACCCACCTTAGAGCAAGAGACCTACACAGACTGAAAGTGAAGGGATAGAAACAAATATTCCAAGCAAATAAACAGGAAAAAAAAGCTGGGGTAGCAATACTCATACCAGACAAAATAGACTTCAAAAGAAGAGCCATAAAAAGAGAACAAGAAGGCCACTTCATAATACTGAAGGGAAAATCCCATGAAGAAGACATAAACATTGTGAATATATATGCACCCAACATAGGAGCATCCAAATACATAAAGAAAATCTTGGAGGACTTTAAGAAAGATATTGACAGCAACACAATCATAGCAGGAGATTTTAACACCCCACTGTCAAAAATGGAAAGATCTTCCAAACAAAATATAAACAAAGATATTGTGACATTGAACAATGCCCTAGATGAAATGGACTTAACTGATATGTATAGAGCCTTTCACCCCAAAGAAGCTAAATATACATTCTTTTCAAATGCACATGGAACATTTTCAAAGATAGACCACATGATAGGTCACAGAAGAAGATTCAACAAACTCAAGAAAATTGAAATCATAACAAGCATTTTCTCTGACCACAAGGGACTGAAACTAGAAGAGAATCTCAAGGAAAAAACCCCAAAACACTCAAACTCATGGAGATTGAATAGCATGCTATTAAACAATTAACAGGTCAAGAATGAGATTAGGGAATAAATAAAAAAGTTCCTGGAAACAAATGAAAATGAACTGACAACAACCCCAAACTTATGGGACACAGCGAAGGCAGTCCTGAGAGGGAAGTTCATAGCGATACAGGCCTACCTAAGAAAGATAGAATCATTTCAAATAAACAACCTAGCCCCATGCGTACAAGAACTTGAGGAACAACAACAAAGACAACCGAGAGCAAGTAGAAGGAAGGAAATAACCAAGATCAGAGCAGAATCAAATGACATAGAAACTGAAAGCACTATTCTAAGGATCAGTAAATCTAGGAGCTGGTTCTTCGAAAAGGTAAACAAAATTGATGAGCACTTAAGCAGGCTCATCAAGAAAAAAAGAGAGAGGACCCAAATAAACTCAATCAGAAATGAAAGAGGAAGGATTATAACTGATAGCACAGAAATACAAAGGATTGTAAGAAATTACTATGAAGAACTATATACCAAGAAATTTGAAAACCTAGGTGAAATGGACAAATTTCTAGAAAAATATAATCTTCCAAAACTCAATAAAGAAGAAGCAAAAAGCCTGAACAGACCAATAACAGCTGATGAAATTGAAACAGTAATCAGAAAGCTTCCAACACACAAAAGCCCTGGACCAGATGATTTCACAGGAGAATTTTACAAAGCATTTAAGGGAGACATAACCCCCATCCTCTGAAGATTATTCCAAAAAATTCAAAAAGATGGAAGACTCCCTAACTCTTTTTATGAAGCCAGCATCATCCTACTCCCAAAACCAGATAAAGACATAACAAAGAAAGAAAAGTTCAGGCCAATATCGCTGATGAACATAGATGCTAAAATCCTCAATAAAATTTTGGCAAACCACATCCAGCAATACATTAAAAAGATCATACACCATGATCAAGTGGGATTCATCCCAGGGATGCAAGGATGGTACAATATTTTCAAATCAGTAAACATAATACACCACATAAACAAAATGAAACACAAAAATCACATGATCATATCAATAGATGCAGAAAAAAATCTGATAAGGTACAGCACCCATTTATGATAAAAACACTCAGCAAGGTGGGAATAGAGGGAGCATTCCTCAACATAATAAAGGCCATATAAGAGAGACCTTCAGCCAACATCATACTCAATGGACAAAAACTTAAAACTTTCCCATTAAGATTGGGAACAAGACAAGGATGCCTGCTTTCACCACTCCTACTCAACATAGTACTGGAAGTCCTAGCCACAGCAATCAGACAAGAAAAAGAAATAAAAGGCATCCAAATTGGAAAAGAGAAGTAAAATTGTCCTTGTTTGCAGATGACATGATAGTGTACATAGAAAATCCTATAGACTCCTGGACCTCCTTCTAAGATGGAGGCATAGGTGGACACACTGCATCACTGCTCACAACCAGAGAGGATAAACAACAAGTTAAAAAGCAAAAGAAACAACCAGAACAGACAGAGAATCAAACTGAGTGGAAGTCCGACAGCCAAGAAATTAGAGATGACACGTTCATCCCGACCAGTAAGTGGGGCGGAGCTGGGTGGAGAGCACGTGCAGCGAGATGGCAGTTTGCCCAGAGAGACTCACTGTGGGCGCGCCTGGCCAAAACGCAGCCTGAGCACCCGGAGAAGCCCATGGGAACCAGTGGGGCCGAGACTGGTGGACCAGGTGGACCAGGTAGTCCCTCTTTTGTGCTCAGATAGACCAGGAGAAGGAGCTGGGGAGCAGAGCAGACTGCGCGGCCCACCATCGCAACCCACCGTGGCGGAGGGGAAGCCCCAACCACTTGTTGAAAGCACCTGAGGGGGTTGAGATGGCGGCTGGAGTGGCTCCCAGTCTCACAGGAGAGCTTACTGGGGAGAGGGTGGTTGGGAGCCAGTGGTGAACAGAGCAACTTCCATTGCTCCCTTCCAGGCCCCGCCCCCAAAGGAAGGGTCACAGTGACATAGGTTGCCTTGCACTGACAAACACTTAAGGCTCCGCCCCTTAAAGTAACAGGTGCGCAAAGGGAAAAACAAAATGGCCCAAATGAAAGAACAGAACAGAGCTACAGAAAAATTGCAACTAAGGGATGAGGAGATAGCCAACCTATCAGATGCACAGTTCAAAAAACTAGTAATCAGGATGCTCACAAAATTGGAAGAAAGTTGGATGCAAATAAATGAGCAAATGAAAGATACGCTAAAGAAAATGAGGGAAAATGTGCAAGGAACCAACAGGGAAGAGAAGGAATCTGGGACTCAAATAAACGGTGTGGACCAGAAGGAAGAAACAAGAATTCAAAAAAAATGAGGAGAGGCTTAGGAACCTCCGAGACATCTGTAAACAGCCCAACATCTGGATCATAGGGATGCTAGAAGGAGAAGAGGAAGATCAATAAATTGAACATTTATTTGAACAAATAATGAAGAATTTCCCCAATCTGGCAAAGGCGATAGACTTCCAGGAAGTCCAGGTAGCTCAGAGAGTCCCAAAGAAGTGGGACCCAAAGAGGAACACACCAAGGCACATCATAATCACATTACCCAAGATTAAAAATAAGGAGAGAATCTTAAAAGCAGCAAGAGAAAAGGAGACAGTTACCTACAAAGGAATTCCCATAAGACTGTCAGCTGATTCCTCAAAGGAGACCTTCCAAGCAAGAAGGGGCTAAAGAGAAGTATACCAAATCATGAAAAGCAAGGACGTACATCCAAGAATACTCTATCCAGCAAAACTTCCTTTTAGAATGGAAGGGCAGATAAAGTGCTTCTCAGATAAGGTCAAGTTCAAGGAGCTCATCATCACACAGCCTTTATTATATGAAATGTTAAAGGGATTTATGTAAAGTATGGAGGGATATCAACAGGGGAGTGGGAGGGAGAGAGAGGAGGAAAAAGTACAGAGAAAAAGTAGCATAAACAGTAGGTAGAAAACAGACAGGGGGAGGTTAAGAATAGTATAGGAAATATAGAAGCCAAAGAACTTATGTGTATGACCCATGGACAAAACTAAAGGGTGGGGAGTGGGGGAGATGTGGGGAAGAGGGGAATAAAGGGGGGAAATGGGACAACTGCAATAGCATAATCAATAAAATATATTTAGAAAAAATAAAAAATAAAAAATGCCTTAGTTATTAAAAAAAGAAAGAAAGAAAAAGAAAATTCTATAGACTCCACCAAAACCTACTCGACCTAATAAATGAATTTGGCAAAACAGCGGGATACAAAGTCAATACTCAGAAATGAAAGGCATTTTTGTACCCCAACAATGAAATATCGGAAACAGAAATCTGAAAAAAAAATCCCATTTGATATAGAAACAAAAAAAATAAAATACCTAGGAATAAACCCAACCAAAGAGGTAAAAGACCTGTATGCAGAAAACTATACAACACTGAAGAAAGAAATTAAGGAAGATACAAACAAATGGAAGCATGTACCGTGCTCATGGATTGGAAGAGTCAACATCATTAAAATGTCCATACTACCCAAAGCAATTTATAGATTCAATGCAATTCTTGTTAAAGTACCAATGACATATTTCACAGATATAGAACAAACATTTCAGAAATTTATATGGAATGATAAGTGACCCCAAACAGCTGCAGCAATTTTGAGAAAGAAGAACAAAGCAGGAGAGATCACAATACCTAATATCAAACTGTATTACAAGGCCACTGTAATCAAAACAGCCTGGTACTAGCATAAAAACAGGCACATAGATCAATGGAACAGAACAGAGAGCCCAGAAATAAAACCAAGTCTCTATGGTCAATTAATATTTGACAAAGGGGGAAGAAGCATAAAATGGAGTAAAAACAACCTCTTAAAAAAATGGTGTTGGGAGATCTGGACAGCTACATTCAAAAAAATGAAACTTGAGCACCAAGTTACACCATACACAAAAATAAATTCAAGGTGGATAAAAGACTTAAATATAAGTTGTGACACCATAAAAGTCCTAGAGATAAACATCGGCAGGAAAATCTCAGACATTCTATGCAGCAACATCTTCACTGATATGTTCCCTAAAGCAAGGAACATAAAGGAAAGAATGAACAAATGGGACCTCATCAAAATAAAAAGCTTCTGCACGGCTAAAGAAAACAGCATTAAAATGAAAAGAGAACCAACTATATAGGAAAACATATTTGCCAATTAGACAAGGGTTTGATCTCCAAAATATATTAAGAACTCACACAACTCCACTACAGGAAGACAAACAACCCAATTAAGACATGGGCAAAAGACTTGAACAGACACTTCTCCAAGGAGGATATACAGGGGGCCCAGAGACATATGAAAAGATGCTCAGCATCACTAGCCATCAGAGAGATGCAAATTAAAAACACAATGAGATACCACCTCACACCAGTCACAATGGCCATCATAAACAGATAAGTGTTGGCGAGGATGCAGAGAAAAGGGAACCCTAGTGCACTGTTGGTGGGAATGAAGACTGGCGCAGCCACTGTGGAAAACAGTATGGAATTTCCTCAGAAAACTAAAAATGGAACTGCCTTTTGACCCAGCAATTCCACTGCTGGGATTGTACCCTAAGTGCCCTGAAACACCAATCCAAAAGAACCTATGCACCCCAATGTTCATAGCAGCACAATTTACAATAGCCAAGTGCTGGAAGCAACCTAAGTGCCTATCAGCAAAAGAATGGATCAAGAAGCTATGGTACATTTACACAATGGAATTCTATGCAGCAGAGAGAAAGAAGGAGCTTATACCCTTTGCAACAGCATGGATGGAACTGGAGAAGATAAGCCAGGTGGTGAGGGACAAATACCATATGATCTCACCTTTAACTTGAACATAATCAACAAAAGAAAAAAGCAAGCAAAATATAACCAGAGACACTGAAATTAGGAACAATCTAACAATAGCCAGAGGGGAGGGGAGAGGGGACTGTGGGAAGGGTTTTCAGAAACTACTATAAAGGACACATAGACAAAACCAAGGCGGAGGGTGGAAGCAGGGGAGGGAGGTGGGTTTGGATGGAGTGGGGGGAAGGGGAGCAGAGAAAATGTAGACAACTGTTATTTAACAAAAATAAAGTAATGTTTGAAAAAAAACTAAGGAAACTTGAACAGGAATAGAATTACAGAAATGGAGATCACATGGAGGGTTATCAGTGTGGTGGGGAAGGGGGATAATAGAGGGAAAAGGTACAGGGAATAAGAAGCATAATTGGTAGGCACAAAATAGACAGGGGGACGTTAAGAATAGTATAGGAAATGGAGAAGCGAAAGAACTTATATGTACGACCCACGGACATGAACCAAGAGGGGTGGAATGCTGTAGGATGAGGAGGTGCGGGGCAAAGGAGGAGAAAGGAGAGAAAATTGGGACAACTGTAATAGCATAATCAGTAAAATATACTTAAAAATAAACATAAGAATAATAAATCCATTACATGGTAACATGGGTAGTGTATTTTTATGAAAATTAACCATGTTTTCAAAAACATTAGTGAAGAGAATGTCATTGTTCTACATTTTTGTAAACCTCTATTAAAGTCTGGCTAGACAGCTAGATTCTCATGTCTGCTTCTGCATTCAATTTTTTGCAGCTGGGAGTACTGAGTTGAGTGGGAGTACTGAGTTAAGTGTGAGGGTAGGGAGGGTTGGTAAGCCTGGTAAAAGGTGGCCCTAGAGAGACAAGCAGGATCTAGAGCCAGAGCACATAATCTTATCTTTCATAGTACAGTGGTACCTCTGTAATCCTCAGCTTCAGAACTCCTCGAATCTGGTACTCGTCAAACTCGTCGTCTTTTGACAAGAAAAAATGTTTCAGCACTTGGTGCTTGCTTGCCACTCATCGTACCTGCTAAAATTTGTATGAGTCACGGTGCCACCCCTCAAGAGAAAATGCTGCATCAATCGTCACTTGCTCACCTCCTGTCAGAATGAATTAATGATGAGTACCAGGGAACCATTGTACTTTGTGTTTCAGGGCAGGGACATGGTCAATTTTCTAGGAGGAAGGTCAGCCAGTGTTGGGCCTGATTGCCTCCAGTTCCTTTCACAGTCCTTCCCTTGTACTGCCATATCTGATCCATGGAGGCTGCATTTCCTGGACTCTAATATGCCCTGGCTTCGGGCTGGCTTTGGCCACATTGAAGTACTGTTGGGAAACTGGATGGTGATGGGAAGGCTGAAATCAGGGTGTTTCTCCTCAACTCTTTCCACCTCAGGAAGCATTGCTGGCTGCAACTCTATCTGCTCTGTGGCCTATCTCCCTCTGCCCCTGGCTGTATAGTTCCCACCTCTGCTGGATGACCCCAGACTCTTGACTCTGATAATGGCAATGTTTCCTTTTGTCCTTCTCTGCTTGTGGTGGTAGTGGTTCTTCTGTCGTTGCTAATCTCTGGGTTGCCTCTCCACCCTTTCTTTGACTTCTTAGCTCTTTCATCACTTATGTAACTAATTTTCACTATGAAATTACATGTGCTTTTCAGAGTAGTTTGTTTCCTGGCTGGACCCTGACTAATACAAAAATAATGTATAATTGATTAACATTTGGGAAAGATCACTCAAATTGCAGGGAAAAAAGAGAAGCAGAGAGACAAACTGTGGGTGATGCATTTAACTCAGGTGAGACATGCTGAGAGATTGAATGTAGGCAGTGGACGGAGTTCAAAATGAGAAGATGTGAATTTGAGAAGTATTACGAAGGTGGAATCCACAGTGGGTGGTGCCTGACTGACTGTGGGGAAGGAGTTACAGTGATATCCCTGCTTTTAGACTGGAGAAGAGAGTGGATGGTGAGGCCATTCCCTGAGGTGGGAAATACTGGAGAAGGTAGGAAGATCATGGTTTCAATTTTGGTCCTATGGATTTTGAGGAGTCTGTGAGACCAGCTATTGGATAAGTGAGTGTAGAGCTCAAGAAAGAGATTTCAGCTGAAGAAATCTGCAAGAGCATCATCAAAGTCTTCTTGGTATTTACAACCATAGAAATGTCAGAGATCCTCCAAGGTGGTGTGTAGAATAAAGATAGAGGAGATAGAGAAGAAAATACACATGGAAAGAGTGGCTTTGGGGGTGACTACAAAATTCTGTCAGCAGCCTACTTTCAGATTGATGAGAATCCACAGTTTTTATCCTGGCCTTTTTATCCAGAGGTCCTGTAACCTCAGAGGAGGCTGGTTAGAAGAGACTTTGGGAAAAACTAGTTTTAATAAAAGAAAAAGGTTATAAGTTAGTTTCAGATGTAGCTCAGTGGATTGAGCGTGGGCTGCGAACCAAAGGGTCACCGGTTCAATTCCCAGTCAGGGCACATGCCTGGGTTGCAGGCCAGGTCCCCAGTAGGGGCCATGTGAGAGGCAATCACACATTGATGTTTCTCTCTCTTTCTCCCTCCCTTCCCTTCTGTCTAAAAAATAAATAAATAAAATCTAAAAAAAAAAAAAATGAAGTTAGTTTCAAAGATACCAACTCAGGCATGTTAACCAGGGATCTGACACTTGAAACTAGTGCTTCATCAAGATCCCTGTATTAAATGAGAAGTTCAGTAAATATTGTCGAAACCCAGTTTTCCTAAGTACTAATAAGTTTGGACCAATCTTTAATTACTATTCAGCACAGCGTGTTAAGTGTTTTGAAGAGGAAGAGAATGCTCCGAGTTGTCAGGATCAGCAAACGATGTGCAAAGATGAAGACAGGCTGGGCAGGGGAATTAGGACAGGCTGGGGTTTAGCCAGCAGCAGAGGAAGAGAAGGCAATTTCATTTTGCAGGAGAAAGAGGTCAACAAAAAGGCAAAGACAGGAATCTGTATCTGTTCAAGGGACTGAGTGAAGACAATATGGAAGAAAACAGAGTTTATAGAAGAGAGTTTGGACAAATATGGTAGCTGCGAAATATAAATATCAAGAAACAGTGTCGTGATGAGGAGAAATTTGACTTCTCTCTATATAGGAGTCTCTATATATGGCAGTAAAACGGTGAGACAAAGTTACACTCATCAGGTTTTAGCTCTACCAGCGACATCCAGAGGTGGAATGTCCTGCCTTGGGAGGTAGTGAGTTCACTGTTACTTCCTGGCAGGGAACTCACTGTTACTGCCCTATAACCTTGTTACTGCCTTGTTCAAGGTGGAAAGATGATGCTGGAGAGGGAAATGGGACCAGATTCATTTTTTCCAAAGTGCTCTTCAAAGCCCATGTATGGGTCATGAAATCAATTTAGTGTATTATATTAATTTTCCTTGGGCTGCTATATAGCAAATCACCACAGATTGGGTGGTGTAAGCAACAGAACTGTATTATCTCACAGTTCTGGGGGTCAGGAGTCTGTAATCAAGGTGTTGGCAGGGCTGGTTCTTTCTAAGGGCTGTGAGGGAAGAAACTGTTCCAGGCCTCTCTCTTTGGTTTGTAGATGGCCGTCTTCTTCCTATGTCTTCACATTGTCTTCCCTCTGTGCATGTCCCACATCCACATTTACTCTCTCTCTCTTTCTTAAATGTTCAATGATCTCTGAACTTTTTATTGGCTTCCTACTCCCAAGGGACTGCCTTTACTGCCTCAGAACTTTGGTGGTGTTGATCTCAGACACCACTTTGCTGTCCAGAGTCCTGCAGGTGGTGGGCTTTTGGATGAATTGTATGGAGTGACTGTTGTACAGGGCATCACCAAGGTCCAAAATTCTCCAGTAGGTGGCAGTCTCAGCCTTCACCTTGACCTCGGTGACCTCAAACTCCTGGGCCTGGTGCCCCACCTCTGCCCGGGGTCTGGGCCAGCTTTGACTTCAGGTGCAGCAGGATCTTGCTGAGCTGCTCCATCTGCATGGCATAGACTGTCTCCACCTCCCTCAGGATGTTCTCTGAACTGGTCTTCAGATGTCTAAGTTAGTCCAGGTAGATCTCCAAGAACAGGACTGTAGTCTCAGTTCTGTGAGTGTCAACTCAGCAGCTCCTATCTCAGCAGTCTGTGAGGGGACCGCTTTGGTGCGCTCTCCTCAGTCTGCTGGAACCAGTCTAGCTCCTATCAGTTATTCTGAGCTAGCTGGTTATACTGGGCCTGGATGTCTGCTATGATCTTGCTGAGGTCCTGAGATCTGGGGGCATTCAACTGCATGGTCAACACAGAGTGGGCAATCTGGTTTTGTAAACCATTTACTTCCCCTTCATGGTTCTTCATAGTGAAGAGCAGCTCCTCCTGGATTGCTTAGATCTCTGTATCCAGCAGCAGCTGAATGATATTGGTGTCATCAATGACCTTTTGGAGCCCATTGATGTCACTCTCCAAAGAGTGATGCATGGCCATCTCCATCTTTTATTTGACTCTGAAGTCATCAGCAACAAGACAGGCATTGTCAATCTGCGAACATTTTCCACAGGACTTGCAAAGACCTGAGCCCTCAGGTTCTTGATGGTCTTGAAATAATTTCCCTAGTCTCTGACCTGGGATCCCTTCTTCTCCAGGTGTTCATGAATATTGTTCTCCAGTCTCCAATTATCAGCCACCAGGCTTCTCACTCTCTGCAGGTAAAAGGCTAGGTGGTCATGCAGGCATTGTATAGTTTCCTTCTTGCTCTGGATGTCCCCTATGGCCTCTAGACCCCAGGTCATTCCCTCAGCCAGGCCCCAGACCCCCAGACACCCCACATGTTGGTGGAATGGGACACAGAATTCCTCGAGCCTGAACCCCTACCACTGGCATAGGCTCTGGCCATACTGTTGGCCAGCCAGGGGCAGTAGTTCGTGAAGAAGCTGGAGCAGGTGCTGAAGCTCATGTTGTTCAGGGAGGAAGGCAAGACACTGAAACTCGTGTTCAAGCAGCCCACATTTTCTCTTTTTATATGAACATCAGTCATATTGGATTAGGGCCCATTCTAATGACCTCACTTTAACTTGACTTCTGTAAAGACACCATGTCCAAATAAGGTCACTTCTGAGGTACTTGGGGTTAGGACTTCAATATATGAATTTTGGGGGAGACACAATTCAATCATAACATGTGTCTTCATCATAAATTTTAAAATAAACTAGGACAGAATAAAATAGAAAACAGAGGACATCATTTATGTGGTACACATAGGTGTGTCCTGGGTTGCAATATAAAATGTCAACAGTTAAAATTTCTAAAGCTGAGAATTTGAACTTTGGACTGAAGAAAAGTTCAAAGGAGAATTTCAGAATAGTTTGTTTCCCCTTCTACTCAAAAATGGGAAACATGATTCCAGCTGGTGTGGCTCAGTTGGTTGGGCATCATCCCACAAACCAAAAGGCCACTGGTTTGGTTCCTGGTCAGGGCACATGCCTGGGTTGCAGATCTGGTCCACGGTCTGGGTGGAGGCAGCCAACCAATGTATCTCTCTCACGCTGATGTTTCTTTTCCTCTCTTTCTCTCTCCCTTCCTTTTTCTCTAAAAATCAAAAATAAAAAAATGGGAAAAATGAATCTGAGGGACCTTGTCATGCTCCCTGCTACTCAAGGGCCCTTGTGTGTATATGGTGGGCACCAGAGTTATCTTGGTAGCTCATGACTGCAGGTCTGTCTTAGCTGCGTCTGTGCCTTTCTGATCCATGCTAGTCTGTATAGTGGTCCCCATTTATCCCCAGTTTTGTTTCCTGCAGTCAACTGAGGTCCAAAAATATTAAGTGGAAAATTCAGAAATAAACAATATTTTCTATTGTGTGGCATTCTGAGTAGTATGATGAAACCTCACATCTCACTCCACCCCCCAGGATGTGAATCATCTGTTTGTCCAGTGTATTCACACTAGGCAGACTCCCTGTCCTGTCACTTGGTAGCCACTTTCATTTTCAGATCAACTACCACAGTTATCCCAGTGCTTGTGTTGAAGTAACCCTATTTTAATTAATAATGGCCACAAAGCGTAAGAGTAGTAAGAGAGCTGACAATTTGGATATGCCAAATAGAATCTGTAAACTGCCCCCTTTAAGTGAAAATGTGGGTATAGTACAACAAGGTATTTGGAGAAATAAAAACCACATTCACATAACTTTTATTACAGTAATTGCTATACTTTATTGTTATTGTTGCTGTTAATTTCTTACTGTGCCTAATTCATGAATTAAACTTTGTCATAGGAAAGTATATGGAAAAAAAAACAGTGTACATAGGGTTCCCTACTATCCATGGTTTCAGGTATCCACTGGGAGTCTTGAAACAAATCCCCAGTGGATAAGGGTGGACCACTGTATGTGTATATTGCCTGCTTTTCTTCCCCTGTGTGTTGTGCACACTTGCCTTTATTACATTTTATTCTATTGGTGCAGGAGTCTCTTTGTGCTTTTCTCTCCTACAATGCTTTTACCCTTACTTAAAATTCCATTTGTAAAACTAATTTATTCTAAGCCTAACATTAAACTGAGTTACATGATATGAACTATATCTTATCTTTGTTAAGGGAAAATATTAGTTATATGCTGTGTGGAAGCATACCATATTTCAAGTAATTGTGGCATTTACTCAGGGCTAAAACTATAAATCACATCACCCTCTCCTTAGAGACTCTAGCAAGGGCTCCAGGTAAAATTTCCAGTGATAGTTCTCTACTTATTGATGGAGGAAGTAGGACCGGCCTTGGCTCTGTGTATTTTATGCCTGAATAATACTTCACTTTACTCAGAATTTAATCACATTTGTGACTTGGCATCTGTAGTCATCTGGGTGACTGTATTTTTTATGCATTTGAATCAATTGACAGGAAAATATGTCTTTTCATATAATTGCTGTTTCTCCTAAACTATAGAAAGGAATACCCATCGGTAGGTGCTGCATTCCTAGTTAGCTCTTGGAAGCAAAGTTCAAGAAGAAATTATGTAAATGGACAGCTCAGAGGAGGCTGCTTCAGTCACACAGAATGGATAAATCTATTTTTTTAGTTAAAAAAATTCTTTTCATCCTGATCCGTGTGGTAAACATAGCACCCAGGGGCTCTCTTTTGCAGATAAACTATTCAGGGCTGAAAGAGGTAAATTATGTGACACATCAATTAAGTATAGAGATTAAGGCAATGCAAGTCTGTTATAGAGCTGTTATGTTATGTTTCATCTTCCTTCCTGTCAATTGACTCTTGATTATGAGTCAGAGAGGATACTAGGAATTTCTACCTCAGTTCACCATTATAAAAAGCTCTTTAAGAGAAACCAATAGGTCTCCCCCCTGGAGTAATGTTTAAATGTAACTTCCTTATCAGCAATTCTGAATTTGAAGCACAGCTTTACTTTTAAACTAGGCTGATATAGTAAAAGTGAGAAATAAGAACTGTATTTAAACTGGTAGAAGAGGTGGCCATAGCCATAAAACTGCTAACAAAACATCTCCTATAAGAAGTGCCGATAAAAGTAATCACATTTATTGGGCCACATGTAGTCTCCTTAAAGCCTGAGGTATGGCCAAGCTGACACAGAAAAGGGTGTTTTTTGTTTTTGTTTTTTAATTTTAGCAAGCCCATGTCTCCACCCTAAGAAGATAGGAATCAAGTAGTGGGCAAATAAAGAAAAGAATTTAAAAGCCATCCTCCTTGCTTTCAGAGCGTTACCATCTATGAACCACTCAACAGTCAGCTCCTGGTGCAGAATGAGTGATTCTGGGGAAGCTGCTGGACTCATAGCCATCCAGTCCTGAGAGGTTCATGGAGTCATTCGGGTGGCTCCACCCTGCTGCTAAGCAATCCTCTTTTTGGAACAATCACAAATGTATAAATATCTTGATAACTTTCTGGAATTTTCTTCCTTTTCACATTACCAACTCTTCCCTGGATCTTTCTATCGAATGGATATTCCCAGATTACCCAGTAGAAATGTCCTTACCTCCTCTACTCTCCTACCCTAAATGCCTGGTTTTCTTTATACCTAATCTTGCCTGTTTGAACCCTAAAGAAAGGCTTACCTTACCACCTTTTCTCATCCTCTTGGATATTTCTTATTCAGTCATCCTCTCCTTCTTTAGAATCTCCAGTCTCTTCCATTGCATTTTCTTCCTTCTGGGTTAACCTTCTGGGTTAACCACCATCCATCCAATTGCTTAGAATCAGAGCCTATGAAAAGTTGAGAGGGTCCTAAACTACTTCCACTTTTTGGAGTTCCTGGTATATTAAAAGATAAATGAATTCTAAAGTACAATTATGAAAATTCTGATCTATTTGCCTTTAACAATTTATCACTTTTAACATATGCATTGTTATTATTCACAGGGTAATTATAGTACTTATTACAATATTGATGTAGACCCTATAAGGGCTATGTGGTTGTGTAATGAGATATAGGATCGAAATGGAAAGATAGTTGTCTTTGTCTTCCTATTCACCAGTATGTGTGATTGTTTGTGATTATGTGCATATCCTTTCCCAGAAATAACTTTCAAAACGTAAACTTGAGGCCCTTTGTGTATGGAAGCTTTCAGCCAAATAGCCTCCCAGTACTGCACACCTTTTGCTCCAGTGCACATAGACACACAGACATAATGACACACATGCCAGGTAACATGCCCTGTTGGGGATAACCCCCCAAGACCTGATCAAGAGTGGTAGGAAATTTCCCACATATCACCCTTTCCGTTTTCCCTGAATATAAGCACACAGGACCACTAGGTTTTGAGGGGGGAAACAAATAACAGTATGCTTAAATTATTAACTTTGGGAAGTTTTACAAAGGTTTTGTATTTTTTAAATATATTTTATTGGTTATGCTATTACAATTCTCCCAATTTTTCCTCTCTTGAGCCCCCCCACAACCCATATCCCCATTCCCTCCAGCAATCCCCTCCGCCATAGTTCACATCCATGGGTCCTGTGTATAAGTTCTTTGGCTACTCCATTTCCTATGCTGTTCTTAACATCCCCTTGTCTATTTTGTACCTACCAGTTTGTACTTCTTAATCCCTGCACCTTTTCCCCCATTCTCCCCTTCCTCCCTCCTAGCTGATAACCCTCCAAATGATCTCCATATCTATGATCCTGTTCCTATTCTGCTTATTTGCTTAGTTTTAGATTCAGTTGTTGATAGTTGTGAATTGGTTGCCATTTTAATGTTCATAGTTTTGATCTTCTTTTTCTTACATAATTCCCTTTAACATTTCATATAATAATGACTTGGTGATGATGAACTCCTTTAGTTTTAGCTTGTGTGGGAACTATTTTTTCTGCCCTTTAATTCTAAATTATAGCTTTTCCGGATAGAGCAATTTAGGTTGTAAGTCCTTGCTTTTCATCACTTCAAGTACTTCTTGCCAGTCCTTTTAACCTGCAAAGTTTTGAGAAATCAGCTGACAGTCTTATGGGAAGTCTCCTGTAGGTAACTATCTGCTTTTTTTCTCTTGCTGCTTTTAAAATTTTCTCTTTATCTTTAACCTTTGTCATTTTACTTATAATATGTTTTGGTGTGGTCCTCTTTGGGTCCATCTTGTTTGGGATTCTCTGTGCTTCCTGGACTTGCATGTCTATTTCCCTCACCAAATTAGGGAAGTTTTCTTTCATTATTTTTTCGAATAAGCTTTCAATTTCTTGCCCTACCTCTTCTCCTTTTGGCTCTCCTATGATTTGGATGTTGGTACATTTGGAGATGTCCCCAAGGCTTCTTAGACTATCCTTTTTTTAAAATTCTTTTTTTCTTCTTGTTGTTCTGATTGAATGTTTTTTTCTTCTTTGTGCTCCAAATTGTTGATTTAATTCTCAGCTTCATCCTCTCTGCTGTTGGCCTTTGTTGACTTTTCTTTATTTCACTTAATGTAAACTTCATTGCTGCCTGGGTCTTTTTTCTGCTGTTGCAGTGCCCAGTGAGTTCTTTGAGTATCCTAATAACCAGCACCTTGAACCCTGCACCTGACAGATGGCTTATTTCCATTCTGTTTAGTTCTTTTTCTGGAGTTTTGTTCTGTTCTTTCATTTGGGCCATATTTCTTTGTCTCCTCAATTTGGCATCCTCCCTGTATTTGTTTCTGTGTGTTAGGTAGAGCTGCAGAGCTGCTTTGACTTCCTGTCTTAGTATGCACACCTGTAAATGAGCACCTGTAAATTGTGTGGAGCAGAGCCTTAGGTAATTGTCAGGATGGGACAGACTGTTTCACCACTTTGTGGCTCTGCGTTGGGGAGGGCTTGCAGAGGAGAAAGTGCTGCTGCCTAGCCTCTGGAGATTTGCTTGGGCAGGCAGAAGTTGTCTCCTGGCACTCACCCTGTTGCCATCACTTCACTTTCTCCCAATATGCCACTTGTGCCCTTCCAGCTGTGGTCCTGGTGCTGAATCCCAGAAGGAGTTGGTCTGCATAAGTCCTGAGACTTTTGCAGGCCCTTTAAGAGGAGTCTCCTGAGAATCCTGCAGTTTCTTCTGCTGCCCCAACACCCATTGGTTTTTATAGCCAGAAGTTATGGGGACTTATCTTCCCAGTGCTGGAACCCTGGGCTGGGTGTTCTGGTCTGGGGCTGGGATCCCTCACTCCTGAAGTATCCCTCCCAAGTTTTACCCACCACATGAGTGTGGGACCGACCTTTTTACTGCCTCTCCACCTCCCGGTGCCTCTCCTCTCATCTCCGTCCCTCCTACCTATCTGGATGAATGTGGCTTCTTTAAATCCTTGGTTGTTGGACGACTATACAGCTCGGTTTTCTGATGAATCTGGGTGACAGTTGTTTTGTAGTCTAGTTGTAATTTTTGCTGTAGTTGTGCAAGGAGGCATCATGTGTTTACCTATGCCTCCATCTATACTGGAAGTCCAAGTTTTGTATTTTTAGTTCCTGTGTATACCTTTTACTCCCTGGGCTGATGTGGCACCTGGAGGCTCTGTTACTATATTCTTCACTCTATTACTCTGGAGCCTAAGCTTATGAAAGCCACTCCTTTATTCTTTCTCCATCTTTTGCTACACACTCTTGCTCTAGCATGGTCCTTTTCCCTGGCCCTTCAATGTTCAATGTAGGCACAGAGTCCTACACCCTGCTCTCATCATCAAAGTTTGCTTTAGGTAAGGATCTGAAAAACTCATTGCACCTGGACTTCTATGATTGCTAAGACATACTTCTCAGACTTTTCAAGGACTTATAATTTTAGCCAAAGACAAGATGTTCTTTTAAAGGGAAATAATTGCTAAAGTAGTGCAGTGCTATGTAGAATGTAAACTACTCTTTTGACTATATAGGGATTTAAGTTTCTGACCTGATTTATTCTGCTATGAGGCATTTTTAATTTTGATCAAGAGATCTAGACAGAACTTGTTAGATGACAACCAGAGTTTCATTTCTTGTTCCATGCCCTTAATGTATAGAAATAATGAAATGGAGGAAATTCATTCGCTTGCTTGCAGAGCAGCCTATGGGGTGTATTTATCTATAAAAGAATGAACATGGTATTCAAGCATTCTGGCAAAATACCTAATCCTTCAGGGAAAAAGGATACAGTGCCTAATATTCCTGCTCAGAATTTTAATGACAAACTTTATTATAGTTTAGTGTATCATTGGCTTGCATTTTTGTAATTTTACAAGAAAATTTCCGTTTCCACATATCCATTAAATATCTGATTCATTTTCTTGGCTCAAGATAATACCTTACATCTATATCACCAGCAAACCAGTGTCTGCATTGGACATATATAAGACTAAGTGTGATTAAGCTATTAAGAATTTTTAATTACCTTTTACTGTTCTTTAGATATAGTGTTTTGAGGAAGCAGAGCAGGATTGGAGTATCTTGATATTAAAGAGCTTTATAGAGCAAGCATATGGACTTGGATTATTCATCATAATTGGCAGATTCTGCTGTACAGAGTCTTGCAACATCTCAATTTTCTTGCTCTAGTGAATGTCATAATGAACACATTTACAGCATGAGTTATGGAGAAGGGTGAAAAAATTCTAAATCTTTATAGCATTTTTATGTTCTGTCTTCTTTTTTGGTAATCGGATCTTGATTAAGAGGTAGAATTAACACCCAGTAGGACATCAAAAATTTTTTGGCTTGAATCCTCTGCATATCTGTTCTTCCTCTCTCGGGCAGACAAGAAATGATTTATGGGCTCCATGATTCTGAAACAATAAAAAGTATCTGCAATGCATATTTGCTGTTTTCTACAAGCCAATTACATTGTGCTTACATATGAAACATAAAGTAAACTTGGAGGGAAAAATAAGTAAATCGGTGTCATCTTTTTCATATTGCCCTATTATGCTTCAATTTAATCATCCTTTTATGCTACGCCTTTGCCTCTGGTATCTTATTCCTTTAGTGCCTGGCAGTTTGTCATTTCCTTCCCAGCAAATTTCCTTAGGTGAAGATCATAGTGACTCTTCCTACTCGATAGAGCATTTTGCTCTCACTGTTTTCTTGCACTCTTTTTGTAAAAATAGTTTTATTGAGATATGTTTCATATACCATAAAATGCCCCCTTTTAAAATATAAAGTTTAGCCCTGGCTGGTGTGGCTCAGTGGTTTGGGTGCCAGGCAGCAAACTGAAAGGTTGTCTGGTCAGGACACATGCCTGGGCTGTGGGCCAGGTCCGTAGTTGGGGGTGTACGAGAGGCAACTGATCAATATTCCTCTTTCTCCCTCTCTTCCCCTCTCCCTAAAAATAAATAACTAAAATCTTTAAAAAAATAAATAAGTAAAATGTAAAGTTTAATATATTTATAGAGTTGTACACCCATTATCATAAGATAATTTAAGAACATTTTAAGTATCCCCAAAAGAACCTCTGGTACTAATTATGTCCCTGTTCCTGCTTCCCTCATCCCCACCCCATCCCTAGGGTTCACTAATCTATTTTCTGTTTTGTGGATTTACCTGTTCTGCACATTTCACATAATAAAAATCACACACTATGTGGTCTTTTGTGACTGGCTTCTTTAATTAGCATAATGTTTTCAAGGTTCATCCATAGTGTAGCATGAATCAGTACTTCCTTTTTTATTGCCAAATAATATTCTATTATATTGATATACTACATTTTATTGATCCATTCATCAGTTGATGAACACTTGGGTTGCTTCCATTGTGGGGCTATTTTGAACAATGCTGCTGTGAACACTAGTGTAAAAGTTTTAAATAGACATACGTTTTAATCTATTTTTTTAAGAATGAGGAAAATTAGACTTAGAATACTAGAACTTCTGATTTCTAATAAAGCATGCTTTCTAAAGAAATTTTAGAAATACAAGTTATTTTTAAAACTCCAGTATCACATATTGCTTCTGCTTCTGTACTCCGTTTGCATCCAAAATATAGGAACATATTTTTACTTTTTTATTATTTTTTATTTTTAAAGATTTTATTTATTTATTTATTATTAGAGAGAGGGGAAGGGAGGGAGACAGAGAGGGAGAGAAACAGCAATTTATGGTTGCTCCTCACATGGCCCTCACTGGGGACCCAGCCCACAACCCAGGCATGTGGCCTGACTGGGAATCGAACCGGGACCCTTTCATTCCCAGCCCGCGCTCAATCCACTGAGCTACACCAGCCAGGGCAACATATTTTTATTTTTTTCCTCAAAATAGTTTCAATGTCTTTGTATCTGCTAGCATATCTCATTATAATCCAAATTGCAGACAGGCAATGATTCCATCCTTCTAGTAAGTCTTTGTGGTATGTTGCCTGTAACATAATCCTTTTAAATAATAAATAATTGTGAAGAAAATCTGTTGAGAGTTCTTCTGGAATGAACCACCCCTTGTTATGGGTCTTAAAATGTTGAGGAAATGGATGCTGTGCAAAATGATTTGGTGATAGCAAATGAACATAATGCAAACTATGTCAAATTAAAATAGAGTGCCTAAGTGAGCTGTGATCATGAGTGTGCTGCATTGCTCCAAGTACAGAAACTGTATACAGCCAGCAGGTAGCAACATCCCAGAAAGCCAGTCCTTTATTTTTTTTTATTACTTTATCGTTGTTCAATTACAGTTGTCTGCATTTTCTCCCCTCCCCTCCCCCCACCTCCTCCAACCCCACCTCCCTCCCTTGCTTCCACCCTCCCCCTTGGTTTTGTCCTTGTGTCCTTTCTAGTGGTTCCTGAAAACCCTTCTCCCCACAATCTCCTCTCCCCTCCCCTCTGGCTATTGTTAGGTTGTTCTTAATTTCAATGTCTCCGGTTATATTTTGCTTGGAAAGCCAGTCCTTTGGAAGCCAACCCACAGCAGCTGGTTAATCATAATTTCATTTGTGCCCTTCTTCAGAGTCTGCTAGGGCTCCTCACTGGTTTCCTAATTCTAGCCCAATAGTCTGGTTCATAATTGCCTTTAGGTTGTCCTTTTGCATACCACTGGTGATTGGTCAATTATTAGACCCATAGAATATGAGCACTGAAAAGCACCATAGAAATGACCTAAATCAGCTCTCTCCTTCACCCATGAATATTTTGAATATGAGAAAAATTATGCCCAGCAAGTTGACCAGCTGACCTAACCCCATACTATTTTAGGACTCCTAAATCCTAATCCAGGCTAATTCCAACCAAAGGAGGCCTAACATTGATTGTCTTTAGAAATTACATTTTTAACTGAATAATTTAAAAAAAGATTCAGTAAGCTTAAAGATCCTTTTCCATTTTTTTTTTAGAAAATGTGAACTGCATTTTTTCTATAATGGAATATGCAAAGATTCACTTTGTGTTCACGTATCAATTTATAATATTCAGACTGCTTTCATATTCATTTGATTTTTTTTTTTCGATTATTAGAAGGGCAGTCTAATATAGTGGCCAAAAGTAAGAGCTCTGGAGCCAGACTACCCAGGTGTAAGTCCCAGCTTGTCCAGTTAGTGGCTGAATGATCTTGAGCAAGTTATATCAATTTCATCATCCTTATACAGGGGGCAATTATACTGCCTAATTCAGAACTGTTGTTGAATTAATACTGTATAGGACTCAGAACAGCAAACACTCAGTGTTAGCTATTGTTATTGTGTCATGAACTTCTGAGAACTAGCGGTCAAGTATGTGAGGACAGGAAGGGTTAACTGTAAGTGGGCGCCTCGAGGCAGGAACCTTGGCGCTGGAGCACAGCGCCTCCCAGCAACGCCCCCGTTCACTGGAGTAAGGAGGACACAGGTGTTCCCACACATGTGCAGGGCCCGCTTCACGTCGTAGGAGGCGAAGTCTGGGAGACTTCAATGCCAGGTCTGCACTTGCTTCGATAAGTGAATAAAACAGGGTATAAAAATGGACTGAAAAATATGCTTAAAGATACATTATCATATACTCAATATGAGCTCAATGGTTAAAACAAACATAAAGATTGGAGAAATGATAGCAAACAAATGTTCCAAAATATCGGACGCTTTGCACCTGAAGGTAGGATTTTGGTGATTGTTTATAATTCTCTGTACTTTCAAAATGTTCTGTACTGAGTATTGTTTTAATAATCAGGAAACAAAAGTAGAAAGTCAAAATAACTTCAATAAGAATTGAAATTTGCTTCATCAAAATTGAATCAAATGATAGAGTATAAAGAGGGATAGGTGAGGAAGAAAGATTTAAAATCTAAACGTTCATTTTATAGAGCTTTTGTTGTCTGAATTAAAGCAAGAACGGTCAGGTCCACAATTCACTTTCTGACACTGGCATTTCAGATTAAAATTAAACAAATGTTAATCAAAGAGCAGGGCAGCTGCACAAAGGCCGGTCACCTCATTAAGAGAATAAATACAGAATTTATAACTTTTAACTCAACAGTGGCTGTCTTCCCTGGACCAAGCGAAACGCTGAGACGCTTTTTCCACGAGAGGGCGGTAGCTGCTCAGGCTTTCTTTAAAACGGTCCGCGAGGGCACCGGCCACGGAGGCAAGCGAAGCCGCGAGGCAAATGCAGTAACTTTTCTCACCGAAGAATCAGGAGGCACATACGTGCGGCGGCCGAAAGAACCGTTACTGACACACGCACGCACACCCAAGTCGGAAGCGATAACATTTAGCACAGCATAAAGAGGAACAAGTTTACAGATTCGTTAAAAATCACCCACATTCTGTTCAATGGACCTTATTTACACGTCCAGGTATACGTTTTTCATGGCCATTCACATCGGGTACTGTTTACTCCGGTGAATGAAACTGGACTGGCATTTTATTCTGTAAAGAAATTGGAGCAACTCACAGACACTCCTTCAAGCACTTGATTCGATGCCAGGTCCCGTTTTCCAGAATGCGCTTCGCAGCACGTCGGTTTCCTCGAAGCGAATGGGTCTCTGCAGAAGATGCTTAGGCGGTGTCTGTTTGGGGGGGGGGGGGGAGGGGGGAGGGGGAGCGTCCTTTGCTGAAGTTGTGTGTTTTGCTGAAATTCAAGACCAGTTTGCTCTCTAGCAGGTTATTGGTGCTTTCTCGTATTTGCTCTCATTCCCGAATCCGGGTTTGATATTGGAGGCATTTCTGGACTTTAGCATTTTCCATCTTCTTGGACTTTTCAGACTCATCCCTTCCGAGGGTAGGCATTCCCCGAGAGCCGCTCAGTCCGAGCCCTGCGACCTGCGGCGGGGGTGCCCTGCGGCCGCCCGGAAGGTCGCTGCGGGACGTTCCTGCTTTAGGTCGGAGGTGTTTTCCGCAGCGGGAGCGCAGAGGTGTCGCTCCCCGCACCGGTTTTGTGATGGCCGGTGTTGGGAGACCGCCGACCACAGGGCCCTGCAGTCTCTTCTCCAGGAAGCATTTGTTGGCCCCTTTCTACCTCCACCCTTCCCAGGTCGTCTCACTAACGTCCGATCAGTAGAAGCAGCCGCCAAGGGCCCAGTTCCCACCTCCCAGCGTCTGCAGGAGTCAGCGAGACAGACGCGCTCCCTTCCCCGGCTCTCCCCCGAGCCCGGGCGCTTGCACGCTGCGGGACGCTCCCCTTTCTTCCCGGAGTTTCTCCTTAGCCGCCGCCGGACCCTGCTTTACAACAGTAATGCAAACCCAGCCGGCCTCCGGGGTCCGCCGAGTGGGCCCTAGTCGTCAGCGAAGTGGAATTATTTAAACAGGTCATCTAGATAATTCAAGCAAACACATTTCGGAGAGCTTTTCGGCCTGAAATGCACACGTGGTTCTCTTTACCCCTTGCTCTCTGCTTTCGCGAGCACGAGCGTGGAGCGAGCTTCCCGTGGCTACACTTGAGTATCCCGGCATCTGGCGTTAGTATATTTGAGGGGAAACACTATCACTCATCCCAGACCTCTAAGTTTTAGGATATTTAGCTGAGATTTCATTTGCATTCCTTCCGTGAGTGACCCCGAATCCAGCGGCTGTCCCTCCCGTTTAAAAGAGGCATCTAAACGCGGCGGGCTGCTCCGAGTCGGGGGCGAGCCCGAGCGCAGGGTGGGCGCACGCACCGCGCGGGCTAACGCAGGCACTTGCGAACAGGTGCGGTTGTTCGCAGGCTCAAAGAAAGTTGAGCGGCGCTTTGCCTTTCCCACCCCCACCTTTTAGTCTCTTATGCAATCTCACACTTTGCCAAATCACTTTATTTTTTTAGTTAAAATGCAAATCACTCGCTGTCCAACGCAGTCCCTTCCCCCAAATACACGTACAGTGCAGAGGTGGGACCCGGGCGGCGCGACCACGTGTTGTTAGACTTTCCACTCCCGGCGGGTGGCTCAGAAACGCTCGACTTTATCAGATCGTGGACAGAAAAGCCTGAGAGCTGACGGTTTCTGAAGGGAGAGTTTAAGTCCTGACTCTCCAGGGTGTTTGTAAGCTGCGTGTAAGACTGCGACCAGAAACCCGCTTCCCGCTTCAGCATGCAGATCTGTACTTCCAGGGCTCGGCTCCCTCGGGTGGTTTTAGCCCCTCAGGGCCAGGACCATCTCTCCCGGGGAGTGACCGGGGCAGCCCCCCGCCCCTCGGAGGATGCCCGTCGCTCTCCCAGCTCCCAGCTGCAGACAGACTGAGCAGACAAACGACCTGCAGCACCAGGCCGAGGCGCTGGCCTTCCTTCAGCGCCGCGCAGTGTGTCAGGAATACACGTTGACCCACGCGGGATTCAGTCACCTGGGGTTCACTTCCGGAGACTGAGGAACACAGAGACCAACTTTTTTTTTTTTTTTTTTTGGTCACAATTGAGAACAATGCTGTAATTTTAATTTCGCAATGTGAGTAAAAGAAAAGGACAGAGATTTCTTACACCCAAGTTTTCCAAGTATTTAGCAAACGGTCCGCCCCTGTCTCTCAACCCCGCCCCACCGCATATCAGATACTAAATTTACCATAAAAGAATGTTCAATTCTTCCCTGGGTCAAATACTTACATGAAATAAAGGGGAGTCATTTTTTGACACTGGAATCTTTGGGGATCACTAGCCTCCTTCGCTTTCCATTCCTACCTAGAATTTGAGAATGCGGTGCCTGGGGCTGGTGAGGACGTCGCTTGTGGCCTAGGCGCGGGGCCCAGGCGCGGGGTCCAGGCGGGAGACTGTGTTTCACCACAGTGCTGGGGTCTCCCGGGGAGAGGCGAGAAAAGGTTTCGTTTGCAACGAAGTCAGAGGCAGAGGGATCCCAGCACACAGGCCAGGGCCGGTCCTACTGCAGCATCCCAAAGTGTCAAAGTGTCAGGGCGCTGGGTTTTAGACGCACCGCCCAGCGAAACGTCCCTGCGGGGCAATGCAGACGGTCCCTGAATAAACTCTCTTCTCGCCCGACTCAGCATGGTTCCCACAGACGGAGCGCTTCACCTTCTCCCAGGTCAGATGGAAGGTCGCACTGAAGTGATGGATTTAGCTCAGTCTGCAAGTTCATGAAGAAACGTGGAGAGGGAAGAGGGAGACCAAATAAGAGTAACATTTTTTAAATCTCAGAAGTGAATAGTAAAAGTGACAAAATATAAACAAAGAAAAAGAAAAAGCCTTCCTGCTTGGACTCATGTGAGTGCTTTGGCACTTCAAGACAAACTCCGTCCATGGGTGGTGCCACTCAAGTTTTATTCTGGAGCCATTTGTTTCTGTTTTGTTTTGTTTTGTTTTGTTTTTGTGAATTAAGTTTGGACTTAATAATCTCGTCCAAATTGCCGCAGTGACTATCCCCCTATGGTGCACCACTTTAAAATCCTGAAATGCAAAATATGTGCAAGGGTCTTCCTCCTTACAAAGCTCAACACTGCAGAAATGTCAAGGCCCGTCAGGGATGGAAGAGATCGGGAGGGAATAAGGAAACCAGCCTCCAACTCCTAACCCTACCTAGGCATCCCACCACCGCAGCCCAGAAGGGAGAACATCTTCACCTTCCAAAACAACCGTGCAGTTGAGGGCGTGGGCTAGAGTTTCAGAGACGGTCACTCAGATACTTCAGTATCTAAAAACTGCTCCTCGGTTTTGGTGGTTCTGCCCCCGTGTAAACTCAAAACAAATAATAATAGTCAAAGGAGAGAAACTTTTTTTTTTAAAGCTCACTGCTCTCATGTCTAAACATCACAGGAGAGATAAATATGGCCATTAAGCCGATTCTGTTCCCCGCGAATTATGTACAACTATCAATGTTAATGATCAAGGGTGGACTCAGAAATGAAAACAAAAGTAAAAGAGAAAGCGGAAGGTGGCGAAGATGGAAGAGGATGCTCCTTGGGCCTACAAGGGGATTAAAGACATCTATAGGCTCAAGGAGCAACAAATTAATTTGCACAATTCTGGGAGAGCCCAGATGGCCTTTAATTAATCCCTTCAAAAGAAGGAGCTGGGCCAGGGCTGCGCCGGCTGCCTGCTCCATTAGCTCCACTTTACCAGGGACCGGACTCTGCTCGAGGTGAGGCTCCGCGAGCTCGCGGGGGAAGGGGGTAGGGCGACGCGAACGGGAGAAGGGCGAGGCGCGGGAAGACTATGAACTGTTTTTCCATAAAAGGGCTGGGTTTTCATTATTCTTCTCTTTAAAAAGTAATACCCTCTTCATCTCCGCTCCCCCCTCCTCTTTCCCATTTTATTTAACACAATTAATCCAGGAGTCCACTGGCACCCGCCTGGAACCGCACCACCAGCCAGGCCCCGCCCCCTTGACCCACCCACGGGGGGGGATGGAGGTGGGGGGGGCGGAGACAAGGCGGGCGTGGCTTCACAGCTCTCCCGCTTCAGCCAATCAGAAGGCGCGGGGCTCCCGAGCGGACGCGCCCCAGAAGGGACGCGAGGCCCGAGGCTGCGCGCTATTGGAGGCGGTGGTTACGCCTCCGGACAGCACCCCACTCGCCGGCCCCGCCCCTTCTGGGTGCCTCGGAGTGACGTCCCCCGAAGTTCTTATTTTGGACCCCCACTACCCCCGCCCTGGCGTCCCCCGTCTAAAGAGGGGCAGGGAGTGATGCAAATGTTTTATTACCTTTGAGAGCTTCATCCGAACTGTCAGGCCCGGAGGGAGCGAGCAGAGGAGAGGCGAGCGCGGAGGCCGGCGGAGCGGCTCGGCGTGGCCGGAGCGCGGGACTCGGGGGCGCGCAGCCCGTCCCAAAGCCGCGAAGACCGCGCGAGGGAGCGAGGCGGCCGCGGCGAGTGAGAGGACGCGGGGGCGGGGCGGGCGCCGGGCCGCGGTGCCGAAGCGGACTGTCGAGCGGAGCCGTAACTAAAGTCGTCAGACTTCTCACACTTAGTCTTTGTTTTTCGGTATTTTTTCTCCCCCTTTTTCTTCTCGATATTGCAACTCTAGTGCCCCGGCGCCCAAGGGAAAGGCGCGCCGCATCCGGGAGCGGCGGCGACCGCGGGCGCTGCCTTTCCTGGCGCGCGGAGGCGAGATCCCCGCGCGCGGCGGGCGCCGAGGGCGAGGCGGCCCCGCGGCCGGAGGCGCAGGGCTTCCGAGCGCGATCGGAGGAGCTCCTCGGGCGGCCCCCGGCGGGCTCGGAACCGCTCTAGAGAAAGCCAGCCCGCCCCCGGCATCCAAGTGCAGCTCTGGTGACTCTGAACTTTGTTACAAACTCTGTGGGGCCGGCTCGGGGCCAGTTCCGCGCCCTTCCCGGGGAGAAGATGAGAAGCAGCGCACGCTGAGCGGCGGGGCCCGCCGAGGAAGGGAGCCGAGGCCGAGCCCGAGCCCGGGAGTCCCGGAGCGGAAGGACAGCGACCCCCCGGACGCCCGCTGGTCGCGGAGAGCCGCCCCCTCCCGGGTGCCGCGTGTGCGCACTTCCTTCGCGCAGCCCCGCGAGCAGCTCTCGGCGGCCGCGTTCCCGGCCCGGCGGGCAGGTCGCCTCCGGTGCGCGGAGCGGCTCCTCGCTCGAGCCCGCGGCGCTTCTCTCTCCCCTGAGCCCCGTGGGGGCACCGGCCGGCGCCCTCGCTTTGTGGCTGCGCGCTGCGGCCTGGCCGTGGGATGTTAGCGGTGGGGGCGATGGAGGGCACCCGGCAGAGCGCTTTCCTGCTCAGCAGCCCGCCCCTGGCCGCGCTCCACAGCATGGCCGAGATGAAGACCCCGCTCTACCCCGCCGCGTACCCCCCGCTGCCCGCCGGCCCCCCCTCCTCTTCCTCCTCGTCCTCCTCGTCGTCACCCTCCCCGCCTTTGGGCGCCCACAACCCAGGCGGCCTGAAGCCCCCGGCCGCGGGGGGGCTCTCTTCCCTGGGCAGCCCCCCGCAGCAGCTCTCGGCCGCGACCCCACACGGCATCAACGACATCCTGAGCCGGCCCTCCATGCCCGTGGGCTCCGGGGCCGCCTTGCCCTCCGCCTCGCCCTCGGGGTCCTCCTCCTCTTCCTCTTCGTCCACCTCTGCTTCTTCAGCTTCGGCCGCTGCGGCGGCGGCTGCAGCCGCCGCGGCCGCCGCCTCGACCCCAGCTGGGCTGCTGGCGGGCCTGCCCCGCTTCAGCAGCCTGAGCCCGCCGCCGCCTCCGCCCGGGCTCTACTTCAGCCCCAGTGCCGCAGCCGTGGCCGCGGTGGGTCGGTACCCCAAGCCACTAGCCGAGCTGCCCGGCCGGACGCCCATCTTCTGGCCGGGAGTGATGCAGAGTCCGCCCTGGAGGGACGCGCGCCTGGCCTGCACCCCTCGTGAGTACGATCGCCCGCGCCCGGTGTGCGCGTTCTGCCGGCTCTCGGGTCAGGACCCCTGATATTTGAGAGTCGGTCCTCCTTCTTGCCTCCCCGGTACTTTGGCAACGCCGGGACCGCACACTTTAGGCTGGGCCAGGGTGTCCGGCGAGGGATTCTCTGCTTCCTGAGCTCCCGCGCTTGCGTCCCAGCGCCCGCCTCTCCCGCAGCCTCGGGCACGCCTCGAGGAGACGGTGTGCACGCGTCCGCCTGGAGCACACCGCGGTGCGGGGCGTGTGTGTCGTCCGAGCCCCGGTTGCTCCGGGAGCAGCCCGGCCGGAACCTCAGGCCGGCCCTGGGTTATAGAGGTGGGGAGGGCAGGAGAGGCCACGGAGCTCCGCCCGCACCCCGACTTTCCCGGCTCCTGCCTGTTGTCCAGGGCTCCACTCCACCTTCGCCAGTCCAACTGGCTTCCTCTATGGGGACCGGTAGCGGCGAGCCCGCCACAGCCCTGAGCCGAGGCGCGTGTATTTGCACGTACATCTCGGCCCAGGGTGTCCCCACCTCACTTCTTCGCCGCCCCCCACCCCCCTCCGTGCGCTCGGCCGGCATGAACCCATTGAAGACAGGCCCGAGGCCTAAGCGCCCCCTCGCTTCGGGCCGCTCCCCACCGCTTGTCTGTCGCTTTCCCACCCGCCTTGGCCCCAGAGGGTTGCCACTCCCTGGGCCCAGGCATAGTGAAGGGCATCGTGTCCCCAACCACGCTAACACAAGAAACAACCCGAGGAAAAAAGAGGTGACGGAACAAGGACCAGGGGAATGCACCATCTCGCAGGGACCTTGCTGGAAACCAGCTCAGGTGCCCGGGATCACTCGAATCTGTGCGGTTGGCAACCGCGCCCCGGAGTCTCCCAGCCCCGCAGGTAGCATCCGGGGGCCGAGCCCCGGGTCCTTTGCTCGCTCAGTTCTTCGCTTTTGACCGAGTGCCCGAAGTTTCCTCTAAGTCTTCCGACTGCTTTCGTGTGGCTGAGCGGCGCTAAGCGAGGGGAGTTTCGGGAGCCAGCGGAGGCTCCCGGGGGGAGCCGGGGGGCGAGGCGGCCCGCGCGGGCGAGGGTGCAGGGGACGCTGTTGTACGCGCTTCGCTGGCCGCGTGCGGACCGCCAACAAAGGCGGCGCCTCCTCCCCGCGGCCCGGCGGCGGTAGACGTGCGGGCGGTTTCGCTCCCTCGTACGCAAAGAACTAGGCGCCCGTGGTTGCGCGGACACAGGTTAGGAAAGCGTTCAAAGGAAAAAAAACGAGTCGTCTTCCTGCAAAGGGCCCGGAGCCGAGCGGCCTTTCCCCGCACCGCTCCGTTCGCCGGGGCCTGACCGCGGGCTTCGGCCGACTTCGGCGACGGGTGCCCGGCCACTGGGCGCGCGCGGAGCGAAGGCGCGCCCGGCCGGGACGGACGCGTCGGGTCGGGCGGCTGCGGCGCGCGGGGGCTGGAAGCGCCGCGACGCTTTCGGAGCCCGCCGCCGAATAAGCTTTTCTTTTCCCCCAAAGGAGTTGTTTTGTGAGTTTGTTTCGTTTCGGTGGAGCCGCTTGCGACCGATTGTTTCCCCTGCCCTTGTTTATCTGTCCTCGCAGACCAGGGGTCCATTTTGTTGGACAAAGACGGGAAGAGAAAACACACGAGACCGACGTTCTCCGGCCAGCAGATCTTCGCGCTGGAGAAGACCTTCGAACAAACCAAGTACTTGGCGGGGCCCGAGAGGGCTCGCTTGGCCTATTCTTTGGGGATGACGGAGAGTCAGGTCAAGGTGAGTGGACCTGGCAACTCAGGGGTAGCCCCCTCCCGTCGTCTGCACCCTCGGAGGGGCGAGTCCGAGGAGTCTGGGGAGCAGAGGAGATGAGGTCAGGGAGGGGGGCGGGGGGGGAGGCCCTGGGACCTTCGGGGCGGGCAAACTGTTGATGAACAAAAGGAATAAAGCCTCCCTCCTTTGAAATTAGGTTAATCTAGATAGCAGCGTGTGGTGGAGGAGCTCATTAGTATCAGAGAGTAAAAAGCATTACCGAAATATCAGCCCCGACAATAGATAAGACCAGTTAGATAGCTTCTATTTATTCTATTTGTAAAGATATTCAGGCTTTTGTTTGTTAATTCAGGCTTCACTAATTATATAATTTCCTAATGTAGTTTAGCATTACGGTGCTACTCTATATTAACTTGCAGGTTTACAAACGTAAATCCACAGGATGTAACCACTTAGCATGGATGAATCTGCTTTTACTTTAGCTGAAGGCAATCACTTTCGCATAGTGATTTTTCAAATGAATTGATAAGATTATTACCTTATTATGAAATTGAATTGTTTTAAATGAGTTCATCAATACGTGTAAGATATTTTACTGTTTATGACAACTTATATTTAAAATGGCACTTAGCTTGTAATTGAGTTGTACAGCGTATTTCCAGGGATTCAAATTTTAGAAATCTTTCCTTGAAAAATAAAGGGATCCAGCTAGGTTAATTAAATCGAGTTGCTTCTTACATTTCCAATATTTTTCTTTTGACCCTCTTTTTCATTCATTGTGTGTGTGTGTGTGTGTAAGTCTGTTCTCATCCCTCCTACTGTTGCTGTTTAAGTGGGAAGAACTGTTAGCTATGTCTGCTGGCGAGCGTGTATTTCCCCTTGGACAAGCATCATAAAATACATTTCAGGAGTGATTTTGTGTCTGACATTAGAATACCATCACAATTAAAATTATTTTTGCAGTGACTGGTACGGATCCTGCCACCGTCATCTGGAGGTCTTCAGTTGTCACTGTAAATATGTCTGCGTGGCTAGAAGTGAATTATTATAGCTGTATAAAGAAAATCAAAATCATTTTTATAACAATCTGATTCTCTAGTTAAATGCGTAATGAATGAGAAAATGGCTGAGAAGCATAAAGAGAGGATAATTCAATATGTTCGGGAAATTGGTTGTTTCATTGCTGATGCTTTAAATATGTGTATTAAGTATGGTGTCAAACATGGTGAATAGGTTGAAAATATTTTTATATAAAATGAATGCATTGGGGAAGAGCAATGTTAAAATATTTGAGAGACTAGGCATGTTAATAGTAGGAAGTAATGTAACTGGCAACATTTCACTTTAAAAAAATAACTGATGAAAACTTTAACCTTGACTCTCCTCATTTTATGCAAAACATTAAACCAGACAGACACACACACACTCCACTGTGATGATTTTGACTGAACTGTTAAATATTTTCATGCACTTATGTTGGTTATTATTAGTGATTTGAGGTTTCAGTTTTAGCAATTAAAAATACTACATGATTGCAAGTGTAAATGGGGAGAGGTTTTTTAACTACCATGTGTGTCTATTCAGACCTGAGACAAGTGAAACAGACATAGATCCAAAAGTGAAGGGGAGAACGGAGGTAATTGGGGGGATATTTATGCTCTGCCTTGTCCCACAAATCACACGAAAGTACCAGTACACTTAGGTTGTTTGGAATACCTTAATCTAAGAAAGTAAATAACGAATAACATCAGTCATTATGGGGCAGCTTTAAAAGGAGAAAAGTTTTCCACTTTAAACTGGAAAGTAAAAAAGTGCACTTATTTTTAGGGACGTTCATTTTACATTTCCAAGTTTTTTCCCTTCTGAGAAATGGCTCACGGACAACCTCAATACACGGGTGTTACTGTCGCCATGGCAACGGCAGCCCGTCTGTCGGTGCGCGTTGCTCAGAGGAACCCGGGGCTTCCTTGCCCGGCTTTGACGGCGCAGACCCGGGAGAGCTCGGAGGGAGGGCGGCAAGCCCGCAGGGGCCCGCGGGAGCGCCGGCCGAACGTGGGAGAGGTAGCGCTGCTCGCACTAAATCCCCGCCGCCTTTGTTCCCCTCCCCTCCCCGCACCGGCCCGCAGGTCTGGTTCCAGAACCGCCGGACCAAGTGGAGGAAGAAGCACGCGGCGGAGATGGCCACCGCCAAGAAGAAGCAGGACTCGGAGACGGAGCGGCTCAAGGGGGCTTCGGAGAACGAGGAGGACGACGACGACTACAACAAGCCCTTGGACCCCAACTCGGACGACGAGAAAATCACGCAGCTGCTGAAGAAGCACAAGTCCGGCGGCGGCGGCCTCCTGCTGCACGGGTCCGAGACGGACGGCGCGTCCTGAGAGCCGCTGCCCGGCCGCCGCCGGGGCCGCGGGGCCGCGAGCCCTGCCCTCCCGCCTCGCCTGCGGGGCCCTTTGCTATGTCGAGATGTACATATCTATTTTTTTAACCTAGAAGTTGCGGGAGGCGGGGAGGAGAGGCTCGGGGTTGGTGAGCAGGCGGGAAAGACAACGAAATGCGAGGCGCAAAGAAGGCCACAGAAACTAGCGTCTGGACCACCCTCCCCGGCCCGCCGGGGACCCCAACCCCTACCCCGCGGTGGGAGCGGCCTCGCTCCCTGCCCGCTCCGCGGCCGAGCCCTGGCCCGGGGGTGGCTCAGGGACCACTTTCGAAGGATGGACACCCACTGTGCCGGGGACCTCGGAGCTAAGCGCGCGGGCGGCCGCCTCAGATGGGAAGAGGGACGTTTCTCTCTCCCCTGCAAACTGCTGTGCGCACTAAAGTAACCTGTTGAAGGCCCTTTGTAAATAAATCGTGAGTCACGCTGACTAGAAATTACTTTATTGTTAATATTTAAAATGTAAAACGCTCTTTTTGAACTTGGTGTAAAAAGATGGACATCCATCCTTCTCTCTATGCCTTTTAAGAGCTGTTCAAACCACGCGTTCCCCTTTTATTTTGAACTTCATTGGAGAAGCATAGAAAAGAAAATCCTCAGCTTCGCTCTCCAGCTACTCTGCCGGGTTTGGGTTTGTAGGATCTCATTTCCCCCTCGTTCCTTCTCGATTTCCTCGACCACCCTGGTCCCCCGCCCGCCCCCAGCCTCTTGCCTCCAGGACTTGAAGTAGAAGAGGTGGAACTAGGAAAGGCCTCGGCCAGACCTGCCTCTTGGTTCCTCTCTGAAATTGCACAGTCGTTTGTTGCTATTTATTAGTGATTTAAAGAAAGTATTGGGAAGGGAGGGGCTACATAGCTTGTATTTAATTTAACTCCTTTCTGATAAAAATGCGTGTGGAAGTAGATGGTGGGGATCGTTACAATGGCTGTGGGTCAGAAACATAAAAATCCATTTAGTTGCTATAATTGAATTTGAAGTGCTTTGTATGATAAGAATACTACAGACTATGTAAATTGTTTTCTTTTTAAGCTAATAACGGTGATATATTAGCATCTTTAACTTTTATTAATTTATATAAGGAATTTGGTTTGTAAAGAGAAAAGACCCCCCCCCTTGCAAGACCAGTTAAATGTAATGCACTTTGTTTCAAAGGATAAATCAAATTAAAAAAAAGTTCGAAGACGTCTGTTGCCTTTAATGAAAGGGTACAGATCATCTGATCTCATCGGAGATCTCAAATAAAAGTCAAGACCACAAAAATCTTATACTGATTTCTTGGGTAAAAATAGTTGCATTATTATTATCATTATTACTATTATTATTATTAAAGAGTGGCATCATATCCCTCATTCTCCTGGACTGGGAAGATATAGGACATGCAGACCCACTCATAGGGCTTCTTGGAGAGACTTGTCTCCCAGGCTGATCTGATGTCTGTTTTGTCTAATTTTTTCCTGATGGTTTTTTCTTTTGCAAGGAAGTCCCTGGGGAGTTTTGGGAAGACCGCATTTCCATATATCCGAGGTAGCTCCTCAGGCAAGCCTAGGTCTCTCAGCGTGGAGGAGGCAGCGAAGCTCGGTGACCCAGCAGCAACTGCTGTTTGATGCCAACGTTCCACCCGCATTACAGCTTGCGAGGCTGCAGGAGATGGAAAGGCAGGAAGTCTGATTTTGCTAACCGTTACAATGGAAAAGGATGAATTTTTAAAAAGTTTCTTCTAACTGATGTGAAAGCTGTAGGATTAAAGAAGCAATGCAACGGCTTCTACAGATAAATTTGCATGAGAGAGAGAGAGAGAGAGAGGGAGGGAGGGAGGACGCTAGGAATCCCAGGGAGAGGGACGTATCACTGTCTTGGGATCCTTTTGTTTTTAGATCCTCAATTTTAAGCTCAGTGAAATATAGATACTTTCTGAGTGTCTCAGGTTAATGAGCTTGTGTTCAAAGACAGAAAAATCAATAGAATTCAGTAGATTCTTCAGGCTAGTGTTCGGTAAAGTGTGGACCTGTTTTGTTCATCTTGGGGGAAAAAAAAAAACGTTGTAAAAACTGGGAATAAAATTGTGAAAACTGGGAATGAAACTGCCTGAAGGAAATTATTGTAAAATATATTCCTGATGGCATTGTTTAGTGGAAAGAAAGGATGCAAATATGCCTTATTTCTGTTCTCTAGTTTGCCTGTAAAGTTCCCAATAAACACCAAACTTCCGAATTTCTGTGTTCTTAGCAAGACTAAGGTCTATGTCCTATAGAGAGGCTATTTCAAAGAGATTTTGCTCTGCTGTGGTGATGTAATTTAAATCTTAGCTGTGAACATTAAGAACTGTCCGTCCTTCCTTCCTTCCTTCCTTCCTTCCTTCCTTCCTTCCTTCCTTCCTTCCTTCCTTTACTCCTGCTTTCTTCTCTCTCCCTGTCCTCCTCTCTCCGTCTCTGTGAGAGAATCTGGGAAAGAGCAAGTCTACCAGCTTAATACTTCACTTTAATTTTATTAATTTGCAAAAAATGGAAGTCTTTCATCTACTTTATTAACTTTCACCCACCTTTCTTCTGCTTTGAAAAGCCAAACAACTATTTTTTTTTAATTTCACAATTTAATTGTGAAAAATTCACAATGTAGTTAGGAATGCTACTTCTGGAATAATAAGAACTATTATTACTATCGTTGTTGTTGTTAGCAGTAATATAGTAGTGTCATTCATAGAAAACTTGGAACTGAGATTAAAGCTTTTTCTCAAGTAAATAAAGTTAGAGTACTTATTTCAAGTTAGAAATGTGCAAAAACACCTCTTCCGATTCCTTTAGGAAACATTCCCTCTGAACTGTTCACCTTTACATTTAGATACATATCTGAGGAATGTAAACACTGGTGGCCTGGCCTCCACCCTGCAGGCCAGTATGCAGAGGGCAGACAGGGTCTGCGTGATTGCCAGCCTGGGCACTGAAGTGCTCTGAGTTGTGTGGGCAGCAGCCTGAGTTGGGCTCTGGGACCATACTGCACTGGCATTCACTCCTTTTTTCCAGTTGACTGCAGCAGTGACTTGAGGTTTCCAGTTAATTTACTTCCACCCAGGATTCCAACTGGCCACCAGTTGCAGCTGGCTGCATAAAACTGGGAGTGAGGGAGAAGTGGGTGGAGGATACCTTTCCTAGGTGTTCCTTTATCCTGGTTGGTTTGGTTTAGTTCTGTATATGTGTAACAAGGATGTTTTTCATAAATGTTAGCGTGGTGGGGAAGCTGACGAAAAGTCCTATGTAGCTCAAGCAAAGGAGAGTAAGAGTCATTTTTTATTTTGGCTCAAAAATTTTATGGCATTAACCAGCAATAAGCATCTGCTTAAGGCTGTCAGGCAGTCTTTACAGTTAAAGGGGTCATAATTTTAAAACAAAAAATAACAGCAAATGACCTGATGGACCACTACTTTCATTTTTAATATTTTTCCAGTTTTAAAATATAATTGACATAACATTATATGAGTTCAAGATGTACAGCACAATGATTTCATACATTATATGTATGTGTTGTGAAATGATTATCACAATAAGTTTAGTTAACAGATATAACTTTTTCTTTGTGATGAGAACTTTAAAGATCTACTCTCTTAGGAATTTTCAAATATATGCTACAGTATTGTTAACTATAGTGACAATCCTATACAAGACATACCCAGATATTTTGTACCTTTTGATCACCTTCACCTGTTCCACACCTCCCGCCCCCCACTCAACCATTACTTTTAAAAATACTTGCAGGCAGCAAAATGTCAACATGGAAAACAAAAGGGGAAAAACAAGATTTGTGTGTGTGTATGGTGAAGGAAGGGTAAAAATGTTTGTTTTTTAATTTTCAATTTTTGTTTTACTGTGCGTGTGTTTCTTTCCTAAAAAGGAGGTTGGGATAGGACTATAGAGGGCCATGTGTGCGTGTGTCTCTCGGGTGGCCCAGCAGCATTCACCATGTGCAGCTTCCTACTCCGTTGTCTTCCCAGACCCCACAGTCCAAGCTTAGTTCTAATTGATGGTTAACCTTTTCTTTGGTTGACATTCAGAGGATCCTGAAACTTAAAGCTATACACCTTCTTTCCCAGAAGCTGTGGTTTATTGAGCATCTTTCCAAGCTTGTAAACATGATAATCTGCTTTCCCTTTCCCTTTCTGGGAGACAGTGGGAAGAGGATCAACTGAAAATTACTCATTCTTCTCTGGAAAGGGAAGAAATGTGCATTTCTTCATTGCTCAGTGTGTAGGCAGTTTGGACTGAAGGCTAACTCTTTCTTGAAAATACTCTATTAGGCAACGGAGACTGAACGTGCATTTGAAACCGTTTAAAGTCTGATATCATGAATATGAAAATGTTATTAGACCAGCATCAACTTGAGTAGATTCACACTGGCCTGTTCTTTAGGGTGGTCATCATCTAGGAAGGGCAAGCGCGCGCGCGCGCACACACACACGAGGTGAAATTCTGCTTGAGAGCTCCTAGAACTAATAGCTTAAAGAGACAGTGACTTCTTTTGTAGTCGCTGAATAGGATCGTGTAATAACAACAAAAGTGGTAGATTTCATCTATGAACTCTATTTTAGGCTCATTTGAATAGCTTTCTCTGCACTAGATTTCATCCTTCTTAGTGCACACACGAATACTCCAGAAAAGTGCTCCTCTTCTCCACAGTATGACTCTTTTTAAAGGCCAGTTTTCAGTACATTCCCTTATTCAACAAGACATTGTGCGTCTTGTTCTGTAGTATTTACACTGTGATCTTAACAGAGAAATACATTCTCCCTGTAGCCCTTCTTAAGGTCTGCAGAAAACAATAATATAACCGCCCCCCTCTAAAATGTAAAGCTTGACTGGAAAGTGGAGTGATGATGTGAGCAAGATGACCAAAGAGATGTGGTATTTTCCTGAAGTTTAGCCTTCAGCATTCTATGGATTGACTGCAAGTTTAACTGAGAGCCTCAGTTCACTCTTGTCTTCCATGTTGATCCAATAGATCAGTAACCCCAAGATGAAATATCTATATATGCATCATCGGTTCTCTGCTTCAACCAGACATTTCCATGGAATATCATACTTAAAGACTTTAAAAGTAGAACATACTGTCTTTGTAGTGTTATTTATTCTAAAAGTTATTTTAAAATTGGGTTGACATACAATATATTAGTTTCAGCTGTACAACATAGTGGTTAGATATTTATATACCTTACAAAGTGACATACCTAATAAAGCTAGTACCCATGTGATACCATAACAGTTATTATAATATTATTGACTGTAGTCTCTGTGCTGTACTTTACATCTCCATGACCATTTTTATTACAGCAATTTGTACTTAATACATTTTACCTTTTCATCCATCTCTTCAACTCCCACCCTCCCCACCAGTCTGGCAACAATCAATTTGTTCTCTGTATCTGTGAGTTTGTTTCTGTTTTGCTTGTTTGTTTATTTTGTTTTTTTATGTTTGACACATACATGAAATTGTATTTCTGTGGATTTAATATTTTCTGGAGCCTGACCATAATTCTGAAGTACAAGCCTCATCCAGAGCTTCTATTTTAGTATACTTTGCATGATCATGGCTAGTTGGGAGGAAGATACATTCAAAGATGGATCCCTCCCTCGTTCTAGGGAAAGAAAGAGTTTTTACCACATGATTTATATAGGTGCACATGATTGTTGTAGAAGAGCCTCACTCATGTCTAATGCTATTGCCTATGCCTACCTTGGCAAAGCAAAAGAAATGTCGAGTTATAATTATGCTACATATTTAGTTATTACAATGGAGACAAATATATCAAATTGAGGAGGAAAACTAGCACAGTTCTATAATAGAGTTTTATTTTGAGAGGTACATAAGTTATGAAAAACTATCAGTCATCAATAAGTTGTTTGGGACCAATCTGTACAGACCACAGAAAAGCAAGGCTGCTGACAATTCATTAACTTAGTTATTATTGGATGGTCTGATCACCTTCAAACAAAGGGCATCCAATAAGTTTTCGTGCCTCCAATCTGAGCCCCATATGTGGGTCCATGGTTTTTAGTAATTCTACTAGTCATTATCAACTTTGACCCTTGTGCATGAAGCAGTGGCTCAGCTCTTGAAAGAATTTTGTAAATTTTTCTCCCTGGGTTTGTCTTCTTCCTTTTCTGTGCTATTTAATTGGTCTGTAATGATTGGTCTAATTTTCTTCCAAAACTGAAGAATTCCAAGTGAATGAGTAGATTTGAGAAATCTTTTATCTTTGCTACAATCAGGAGATCTTACTGCATTGGAGAGCAGGACTGTGGAGCCAGATTATTTGATCCATCACTGACTGGTTATGTGATTTTGGACAAATGACTATACCTCTCTGTGCCTCATCTTCTCATCTGTAAAATAAAGATGATAATTGTACCTATTTCATAGGGTTGTTGGGATAATTAAATTCTTTGAGAGTGCTTTCTTTTATATGAAACTTAATGCTTAACTACTTGTTTTCAAATGTTTCCAAAACGTCTTTGATATTCCTTTAAAAGATGGAATCTGTTACATGCTGTACCAGACTCTTCTTGAATGTGGCTATATTTAGTGACTTTATTACATGTATTCATTAGAGGCGATGGTGTGTGATTGGGTCATAAAAGGCATTGTGGCTTTCTCCTTGCTAGCTCTCTTGGATCGCTCAGTGTGGAGGAAGTCAGCTGCCATGCTGTGAGGACACTCAAGCAGCCTTATAGGTCCATTTGGCGAGGAATTGAGGCCTCTGCCAACAATCAGTCCTAATTTGCAAGGTGTGTAAGTCAAATCTGCAAGCCTTCACATAGCTTCAGTCCTGGCCAACATCTTGACTGAAACCTTTTAAGAGGCCCTGAGGCAGAATCACTCTGGTAACTCTCCAGGCTTCCTGATCTACAGCAACTGTGTGAGATAATCAGTGTTTGTTTTAAGCCATTATATTTGGGGTAATTTGTTACATAGCATAGACAACTGATACAGCATGTAACAGACTTCCTTCTGTTCTCTGGATAAAGAGCAGTGCATTGAGGGTAAAGACTTGAGGAAGGCATTTTTCATGATTACTTAGTCACTTGAAAATAATAACAGGATGATCCCATGTGGTATGAAAGGAGCACCGGTTAACTTCATTAGGGTCAGAAAAGTTGTGTTCTAGAGCTGGTTTCTATTTCTTTTTTTTTTTAATTTTTAAATTTTTTTAAAAAAGAATTTATTTTTTTAAAAAAGATTTTATTTATTTTTAGACAGAGGGGAAGGGAAGGAGAAAGAGAGGGAGAGAAACAGCAATGTGTGGTTGCCTCTCACATGGCCCTCACTGGGGACCCGGCCCGCAACCCAGGCATGTGCTCTGACTGGGAATCGAACCGGGACCACTTGGTTCCCAGCCTGTGCTCAATCCACTGAGCTATACCAGCCAGGCTGGTTTCTATTTCTTGCTGGTAACTTGGGCAAGTAACTTAACTTGGATAATCTTTCATTTCCTTATCTAGAAAACTATCTTAATAATAACTCCTGCCTCACAAAGTTGTTGTGAAACTCAAAAGCAAAAGGGCTTTATAAAATGTAAAGTGGCACACCAATGTGTGAGGTGACAATTGTATCCTGTACTGTGGATGTATAGTTTGGCTAAGCATGTCATACTGTTTTTCTCCCATGAGAAACTTCAGAAATAGAAAGAACCTGGATCTGGCTTCCCAGGACAGTATTATTTATGTCCCCATAGAACATGGCCACAGACACACTTCCAACTTGACTCTAGTTGTTTGGATGCTGGGAAGGCTGGGGGAAAAAAGGCCAGAGAAAGAAAAAAGATACAAAGGGGTGAAGAAATCCTGGATTTAGAGTTAGGACTGGGGGGTTGGAATTTCCCCCTTTACCTTTCCTTTGATAAATAGGAACATGACTCTGTTTCTAAGAGAGTCAAGGAGCAAGTAGGCAGGAGAGAGAAACAGTGAGTGATATGTGATGGAGCTGCTATTGACTATTTGGGATGAAGGAAGAAAGGGAGGCAGAAAACCCCTAAAAAAAAAAAAAGTCAGGAGAGCTCATTCTTGATTAAGAGGAAATCTCCTGTAGATCTTGCTCCTCCCATTGTGAGCTTGGGCATTACATACTTGCCAATTGAAGTTGATGAGCAGAAGGCTTCTCTGCCTGGCTTGTCTACTCAACTTGTACACACTCCTCACAATACAGCAGAAGCAAAGAGAAGTCAGTGCACCATGGAATCAGCAAAGGCAGCAAATACAGTTGAAGATTTGGGCTTCATTGCCTCTGGTGTAAGAAGCAATCCCACTGCCTGCCTCGGTATTCTGATAAAGGTGATTAAGAGGAGAAAAGGGACTTCAAATGAAAACATGAAATCAGCACGTTGTCATCAATCTCCATGAGATAGAGAGGAAGGCAGAGGTTGACGACTTCAAGGGACCTCACTTTCAGCATACCTAAGGTGACTCTATCAGCCAGGGACCCATGCTCTACTTGGAAGGATAATGATGATTTCCAGGTGGACAGTCTGCTTGCCTGCCTGCCTCCTTCCCTCACTCCCCCTCCCTCTCTCCCCTTCCCTTCTCTTCCCACGCTTCTCCTTTTGGTATATTGCCCCAGAGAGAGTTGAAAGGCCAGGGTGGATGACGGTTTATACAGAGCTGCATCTGAAACCCAACATAGTCCAACTGCAAGGGCACAGGACTGTGTGCTCCTTGTTTACTGTTGCATCTCCAGGACATTGCACAGTGTCGGGCACATAGAGTTTATTCAATGAATTTTTCTTTAAAGTGCATGCAGCTGTGTGTGCCTGCACACACACACACACACACACACACACACCGTGCAATGAAGCTACAGAGAATTGCATTCTTGTGAAGGTTTTAAAGAAAATGACACACCTTTAGTGCAACCAGCTCCCTTTTCCAAGCTTGGAGGGAGAAAAATGATTTCGAAGCTCTAAGGAGTCTCTTCTAATTCTGAGTATATATGTAAACATCTGATAAATTCCTGTAAAAATAACTATGCACAGCTTAAGTAGCAAGTGGGTGAATTCAATGTAAAGATTTTCTACAGGTAAAATGGAAGATCAAGTAAAGGTTTATAATATATTCATATATCACCTTGCAACATAGTTACTTTGAAATAAAATCTTCAGCATAATCATCATTTGTAGTAATGCGTGTCACTCTCCAAGGCGCACGAGTTATAAGTGTGCATAAAGCAATAAGTAAGTAAGAGGAGGACTTATTGGCTATTTAAAATACTCATTGCAGCTGAGATTCATGTATCTTTCACTGATCCCATTAGAGAGTCTGCAATATGGAATTTAGATTTCCAGCAATATTTTTTGGGGACAAAAATTTGGGATGATATAAATTAATACTACTAACTGCTACATGTTTTAACTGGGGTTTCCTGCTGTTATAGGATTCTATCTCTAAGCATTGGAAACATTTCCCTTGCTCACCCTCCATGTCTGTCTCACGCTACTCTCAGTACCGAAAAAGTCTGGATGTATTGTGGAGAGACCTGTGCATCTTCAGAGACCCTTTGTGGTGAGCCGATGGCTGGAGGCTCTGTGAGGTCTGAGAAGCCGGCCCCAGAAGTTGTAGCAGGCAGGGGGCGGAGGGGCTGGAGTCAACTTCCCCTTTACCTGTTGGACAAAGTCACAATTATTCTATATTCTTTGGTCTACTCCCTTTCCTTGCCCCTAGAACAACAGGGAAAGTTCCTGGTCTTTGTTTTCTCTTCCCAATTAGTCTCTGTAAAAGGTAACTGTTAATGACTGCTTCTATTTCCAACAAGGTTTCAAAAACATGTCACCCCACCCCCACCCCCAGAGAGAGGGTCATGAACAAATCTAGGGTCCAAGAAGGCAGGAGGAATGAATAAGGGACCTCAGTCCTCCTAAGTAAGACGATAAAACTAGCAATACCTCCCCTTTCCCCAAGAGGTACACAGCCTTCCACGTGTCAAGGCTTCACCTTTCAACTCCTTTTCTTCGGCACAGCAACAGCTGCCCCACTGTCCCTTAGCGCCCAGGGCAGCCGTGTGTTGTGCCTTCGCTCCCTCAAAATCGGGGTGTCCTCTACCCGGGAGTGTTGTGGCGGTCCACGCGGGTCTCAGTTCCACAGCCAAAGCCCGAGCTTCCTTATTTTGCCTGGCCCTATTCAGCCGGGCCGAAAGCTCGCTTCCCTTTCACGGGGCTGTTTCCCAGCGGCGGCGGCCCGGGTCACACCCGCACAAAGGCGGCGCTCTTTAAAGAGCGGAGTCTGCCCAAGGGCGGAGAACGAGGGAACTCGCCTGCTCTGGGCGAGAAGGCGCGCGTCTGGTGCGGGAAGATTTCCTCAACTGGGACAACTGTTCCTAGGGGCAGAGTTCGGAATGTGCACTGCGGTTTCACGCACAGGCAATGTTGAAATAATCTCCCCCATGTTTGGAGAGGCTGAGCTTGGCTTCGGCCTTCCAGAGTTTCGGCCCAGGTGAGGAGAGAGGGGGCGCCCTGCAGGGCCTTAAGGTGGGGTAACTCTCAGAGGTCCTTCCGGTTCCCAAGGAGCCTGGAAAGAAAAGATGTGGATTTGGGGGGAATGAAGCTCTTTTTGAATCATCTTGATTAAATGGGAAGAAGAGTTAAGAAGCTCTGCTTGCCGGAGTCATAATCATTTGCTCAGAAAGGGGCTCCCAACAGAAGAATCCCGGGTCCAGGCTCAGGCTGGGTCCTCTCTCCTCTCCCCAGTTGGCAGAGTCTGAGTCCTCGGCTCCAGGGCTGCAGATGGGGACAGGAGGCCAAGAGCGTTGTCTGTGGGGTGCGTTTCAAGGTGACACTCGCTGCGTGGACGAGGCCGGGACTGAAGCCATTAGAACCCACAGAATGGGTTTGCTTTTCTAGCTTATTGACAGCTTAGCTTTAAGCCCACAGGGCGGCGCCTCTGTGGACCCCTGCCTCGCACGTGGCGCCTGCCCAGGGAGCGCGCCCACCCACGGAGGAACGGAAGGTCCCTCTGGAGCGCGGAAACGGCTGTTCAGCTGTCCCTTGCTTCAGGGACGCCTCCTTTCGTGTTCTCTCCTGTTCGACCCTCCCACGGTTTGCATTGAGCGTAAATCCTGTCTCTGGACTCCGAGGCTCTAGAAACTCATCTCTCCACACCATCATACTTTCCCTACCACGTTCTCCATTTTCTTTAAGGGATGAGGAACTTCGAGAGTTCGGAAGTGACGAGCACCCTATTTCCTTCTCTGGTCTCGGTTCTCAGTTTTGGCACGTTTCCTCACTGAGTCCAGCCAACGAAGTCTGTTTGGGATTCAGGATGCTGGTCAGCACATGTGGCCCCACTTCTGTCGCTCTGGAGACGGATGCTGTCCCCAGACTCCAGGCCCGTGGCGGGCGCCGCGGCCTCTGCCGGGTTGGCTGGGCACAAGCCCGCTGGGGGCCTGTAGGCTCCCTTCGCCGCTGCCACTGGCGCGGGGTCAGGCGGGCTCCCCCCGCCCCCCCCAGGACTGCATCCCTCCTAGAAAGCGGAGGACTCTAGAAGCTCCTCCCATCACCCCTCGAAGGCAGATCTTCAAAGCTGTCCGCCAACCCTGATGGGAAGTGACGGCGCGTTTTCGCTGAGAAATGACATCCGAGTGTCCAGCGCAAAGTCGAGCATTGCCCGCTCCGCGTTCCTTCCCCACCTCCCCGAGTTTTAGCCCGAGCTTCGAGGTCACAGACTGAGCCTCGGAGGCCCGCGGTTGACCCTCTGCACTTTGGGCCCGACCCCCCGAAGCCGGGCCCAGCTGCTCTGGCGCCCGGGCTCCAGGCCCTGGCTGTGACCACCGAGGTCCAGCGCGCCCCCTGGAGGCCGGGCGGGGCTTCCGACGCCCACGAGCGCTCCGGTTGGCGAGCGCAGGGCATCACTATTTGTTTGCTTGGCTGGCGAATAATTCGCGATTCTGACGTGGCCAGCTTGCTGCGCCTTCGCCTCTGCCCGCCGCTGGGAAGGGCGTAGTCTGTTGGGTCTTCCTGGTCGCAGAGCTGCATTACAGCGACAGCGGAGACCGGCTTGCGGTCTCCGAATTCGTAGACGAGGACGGGTCCCCTTCTCTGAACTCCTTGGCACCAGTCCGCCGAGCCACTGCGCTCGCTTCCGCGGAGTAGTTTTCCGTCTGCTCTCTCCCTTCCTTGGTTATTACGATGAAACCGGAAAGGCAAACACAGCTATGCCGAACATCACCATTCAAAAAAAAAAAAACGGTATTAAATGATACATTTAGAGAAGTATGTGCTCACGTGTGTACTTGTATTCACACACAGCCTCACACACCTGATTCTATCTCCCTGTCCCACCTCTCCCCCTTCCCCCGAAGCTCCCTTCAGGTATGTTCTAGAACAGATGCAGGTTGCCGGTGCCGTCCGCCAGCTGTCCTGAACATCAGTTACAGATCTCCGCTAGGGACAAAAACATCTGTTCGGGCAGAGGCTGAGAAGCCGAGGCGGCGTGTGTCGCGCTGCGGGTGTCTCTCTGCGGGGACGCCCCGCACCCTGGCGAGGCGCCACGGGACAGGATCCCGGCCGGGAGCAAAAGGTGTTCGGGATAGCAAGTACCCCTAGCCGGAGGGCGAGGCGAGGCTGCCCGAAATGAGGGCGGCGAGGGCGTGCCGCAGTCCCTGGAGTACCACCCCCGACCTTTGTTCTCTCCCCACCCCCCTAGACTCGGGGTGGGGACCTTTCCGCCTCCACTCTCTTTGCCTGCCCGAGGAGAAGGTTGGCACCCAGGCCCCTGACCCCGGAGGAGGCTACCGGGTGCGGATGGAAGGGCGGGCGGTGTGGCTGCGCGCTGAGCGCAAAGCTGGGGCGCTGCCGGCTGCGCGCTGTCCGCGTCCCACGCGGAAACCCCACGCTCGGAAACCCGGAAAACAAGCGCGTTTGGCTGCCTTTCCAAAGGGGGGGGGCGGGTGGGGGAAGGTAAGGCCACCTTCAGTTACAAATAAACTTTATGTGGTTTATTTATATTTTACTAGGTATTAATTACTGCACCTGGTGTAAAGAAAGTCACACAGGACAAAAGGATGCGCAAGCAAACAGGTATTTGAATGTATCCTCTTGGAAGCCGAAAGAGCGAGCTCTTGGATCTCCGGGCACATGTGAGCACGAGGGCATGTGCTCACAGGCCCGGGCGGGCTGTTTCCGGAGTCATCCACATCCGCGGGCAGTTCCTCACTGGGTGCTTTCTCAGCGTCCCTGCTCATCAGCAGTTCGCCCTGCGTTCGCGGGACAGCGGCCCCCTTTCCTGCCTGGTTCTCGTGGAACGTGGCCAGCCTTCGGTGACTTCCCAAGTGAGGGCTCCTTGTATCGGATGCTCATTATTGACTACCTGGATGGCTAATGGGGGTAGGAGAATTTGGGGGGAGGGAGAGGTGTCATATTTCTTTTTTATTTCCCCGATTCCATTCTCAGTGAACGTTACTAATGGTTAATAAAATGTAGTTTGCGACCTTAGTATGGGGACGAAGCAGTCCCAATAAATGTCACAAGATATGAGACAAAAAAAGTACCCTGCAACTGTATGCAGGACTGTGTCGCTCCCAGTTTTGGCTGCAAATGTACTAAAAGAACCTGTTAACACACACCGAAGTGCATCCCTATAATAACCTCCTCAATCATTTATTAAAAGTCATGTCAAGCAGGCTTGTATAATTCATCTCTATGCAAATACATCAATGTCAGGCCATTAGCGTATTGCTCAGGTTTTTATTAAAGTGCATTCTTTTTAATTTAGCTCTGTAAAATACGAGCCCCATTGCTCAAGAATTATAGCAACTATTAGAGTAACATATGGGCAACATGCACTCAGAAAATAAAAACCAACAGATAAAGTGGCAGGGTCACATCGCAGGAGCAAACACTTAACAAAATGGCAGTAGGGTAATAGATTTTTCTCTCGGGGCCTTTGGCTGGAGGGTGTCATGGGCGTCCACAGTTCCGAAATGGCCAGAGGCGCGAAGTTACTCCACTCTGTCCTAACCCCAGAACCAGCTTCGGAGTTCGGAGAGGGAACGCTTCGCTTCCGGAGCTCCTCGGTATCTGGCCTCCGTCTTTCGGTTCCAGTATTTCAGCTTTCACAGAGATGTGGTTGAAACCATTCTCTCTCTCTCTCTCTCTCTCTCTCCCTCCCCCATCCTCCAGTCTTCTCCAGTCCAGGCCACTTCTCAGTCCTAACTAGGAGAACCGGGAGCCCTGCCCCACCTGGAGCATTTTGTGAGATGCTCTTCTCTCTGTCGGAAGACTGAGCAGGAGGGTGAAGGAGGCCCAGGAAGGCCAGGGACTTGCTGGCAAATTCACCTCCCAAATGTTGAAGCCTGGGGAGTGAGGATGGCGGTGGTGGGGGGAGACTTTCTATTGAAATCAGTCCACGGCTAAACAGTTAAGACGTCTCCTTTTGCCCTCCAGTTAGAAGAAACGTAGGTGCCCTTCCTCCTTCCTTCCCCCGGGCAGCCCGTTTCTCGGGTTATAGTGCTTTAGTATAACTTTGGCTTAACGAGGGAAAAAAAGCTCTAGTTTAATATCAGAGGGACCTCCCCATTTTGCGTTACCAGCAATTGGGTGCGGCGGTGGTGGTGCCGGTGTCCCTCCAGCCGTTCCTTCAGCCGATGCCTTTCTTTGAGGCAATGGGTGGGGACAGTGCCATCCGAAACCGCAGCTGACAAATCCACTGGAGAAGTCAGCAGCATCGAGTTTAGTTTTTATTTTTAATTGCCATTAAAAGAATCAATTTCCAGAAGCCCGAAAATAAACCTCAAATCCAAAGGAAACACAGCCCTTTCAAAAAAATAGAGAGAAAAGGGGAAAAAACTAAGAACAATCTCTCGGATTTAATGAGAGAGTCGCCCACATCCTCATCACCCCAGCATGGTAATTGAGCAGATCTATTAACTTGTTACACTAGATTTGTTTAAAGAGACTATTACACAGTCATTTAATCAATTTGTTACACTGGAGGTCCTGACTTATGAGACACTTGCCTTATGATTCCTTAATGACTGAATTAATTTGTTTTAATAAAACCAACATTGTGTACAAGTATATTTCTAGAAATGTAATTTTAGAGATAGAACAGTCCAATGCTTCATCTGATTAGGTCCTTTCTATGGTTTATCAAAGTCTGTAGTTTCTGACATAGCTGCTTGTATGGAGTATTTTTCTTTTTTATAGTGCCATTAATTTAATATGGATCATTAGTTCTTTATACACATGCATGTTCTGACAAATGTACCCAATGCATAATGCAGCTAATGTGCTCAGGCCCAAATGCATCACATCATAAACAGAGACCTCTGAAAAAAGAACAACAATGGAATAAAACGCTACCTCCAGTCGCCGTGGTCATCATCTGGGTAGCATTCTGAGTTATCTCAGGTCTTGTTTTGCAGAGCCAGGTGTGTTTAGTCCCAGGATTTTATCAACATAACGAACTGGGTCTAACTAGGTAGTGAACACAGTTAGATTTATGGTGAATTAAGGTTGTCTTGAGAGCAGATGCAGGACAAGGAAATTGGTTTTGCTCTTGATGGAAACTGACGTGTGTAGAATAAAATGTAAATAAACAGAAAGTGCCCAAGAAAAGGGACTTGATGTTATCGATTATGTAAAATAATTAGGACATTACAAATGATAATGTACCACAAATAGTTGGCTTTTATGGCTTGAGTTTTTGCAGAAAGAAACGGTTTAGGCTCTGACACAGCACTTGAAAAATTGGGCATGATCTGAGGTGCAATAAAAAAATTAATAGCAGAGATTGGAATGATCAGTTTTTAACTGAAAACTGATATAAATAATAACTGAATGAGACTGCTGCAGAGGCAAACATTTGTGCTTAGAGGAATATAAGGTGGAGTGAGGGCCCTGCATGATCCCTCCAGGCATGAAGTGCGTTGGCGTAATGTGGGCAACTAAGCACAGAAGCCAAGTATTGACTAAATAGCTTAACAGTTAGTACAAGGAAGAGGGAGAAGCTGGATATACTTTCAAAAAGGAGATGCTTTACAAGTCTTTCTGAACAATGCTGGACAGGCAGCTGTTTGAACTTGATTTCATTTCAAAAAAGACTCTGGACTGCACACATATTAACAGTACATTTGAATGCTTTCATGACCTCCGCTTGGTGCCCTTTTGAAATGGAAATGGATATTAAATTGATGAATGTAAATAAAAAATATACAGCTACTTCTGCTGTAACAAGAGTAAAAATGATTACTACATACCAATGAAATTCAGCTTAGAGTTACGTGAATGGAAAGAAACCTGCTATAAGGATAGTCTCATAAAGACCCATCAATATTTCATTAAGATACAGATGTGGTTGTATTATTTGCTGATTTTGGTTAAATAATATAATATTACTCATGGTTGGGAATTTCTCTGGAAACTAATCTTCCCAATGTGGTTCTTTTGGTAGGATAGGCTATTTTTTAGTTATTAATCTTAAAGTATGTGGATAAAGTGGAAGACGTCATTAGAGTTTTGGTTTTTGAAGCATAAAAATTTGTAAAACAAGAAAGAGTTTTAGAAATCATACAGTTGTACAGTTCTGACATTTCACAAGCTACATTTATCTTTTCCCTTTCACTCTAGCTCAGTGACTTCTCTGCCTGAGACAGGAATGTTTATGAAGATAAATCAGTGTTGTTTAATTAGATTCATCTTTACTTCATTTTAATGTTAGTTGGCAATGTATTTCTTTAGTTTATAAAAATGAATAATTTAATCACTTCTTGGTATAAAATAAGTGGTATGAGACCAAAAATCAATGTTGTATCTTTTTTGGATTTTCTTTGATTTATTCTAAATTCTTTATGTAATACCTTACCTTCTTGCTTGGACAAATGAATTTATGCATTTCTTTTTATTTGTAAGCAGCTAATGCAAAATATATTTGCTATTTGTTACAAAGTAAATGAATTTGACCTTTTGCCCATTTCACCAGGTGCTATTTCTGATCATTCCAAACAGCCTGTTTAAAGTCAACAACATGAAGCATTTGAAGTCACAAGACCAATTCAAGGTCATTTTAATATTGGCAAAGGTTAATTAGATTACTGCATTAAAACAGAAATAAACTTATACTCACTTTCCTCTGAATAAGCATAGAAAGCTTACCTTACCTTTTATAGTTTCCTTAGAGATTCTAGTTCATTTCTCGGAACAGTAAAAGTAACTTTTGGAATTATAAAGTTTCCCCCCCAAATTTTAATAATATTTGTCATTTGTTGGGTGCTTACTATGCACCAGGCATTGTGTAACATATTTTACACAGCTTCACATACTTTACAGCATCTGCCGTAATTCTCTCAATGACCCTGTGAAGTAGATATTATTATTATTATGATCCCCATTTTGCAGATAAGACTGAGGCTCAGGGAGGTTACTTACTTGACTAAGATTAACAGAGGTATTAGTCTGGATTCAAACTCAGCCTCTAAACTTCACTGCTGCACCATGCTGCCTTCATGAAACATATTACACATTTTAAAATTACAGACACTTTCTTACCTTAATTTGTAGCTATTGTTTTTCACATAACTTGACGTGATAGAAAGAGAGGGCCTAAAAACAATGGACTTTTGTGCTTACCTCACGTAACACTTTAACAAGTGTCTCAACACTTATTTATAACGATAAATCAGTGGCGTTTAATTAAAACTGTCCCATAGTGTATATAAGAGTAAACACTACAAAATGTAAATGGCCTGCCTGGTCTCTGCAATCAGGAACTACTTTTTGGCAACTATGTGAGATGTATGAGCAGATTACAGCATGCCTATTCATGCCCAGGGAAGGCACTTTACTGAAGAATTCCTTATGGCTCCTGAAGAAAAAGATTTGTGAGAAAGTTTCTTATGGGACTCTGTAGTTCCTAGATAGGAGCCTCTTTCCCAGTAAATTGACTGGCAGACTATTAATTACATCATGTTAGCTCATGAAGGATCCCCCAGAGCAAAACTCATATAAGAGATAACTTTCAATTTGATTTAGGAATAGTTAGAGATTTTCAAATAAATATCCTATTTAGAAGTACTTTTCCTTTTTCTAGTAACTGGGACAATTTATTATTCAGATTCTATACCTCAGCACTGTATTGTCTTCTATGTGTTTCATTTGGTCATTAAGCTGCTTTCCCCATGTAGGCTAGACTAAATCTTTTGACGGGAAAGTACATATTCTACTCTAGTCTTTCTTCATCCAGGTTATTTTTCTGCCTGGCCTCTGAAATGCAAATTGCTGGGATACTCGCAGGCCACAGATTATAGGGACAATCTTCTTATATGCTTATATTTAGAATTAATTAGAATTATATTTAGAAATAAAAATAGATATATTTCTATTTTCAAGATGCTCAATATTTATTATACACAGTGGAAGATTTTTCAGTGGAATGAGTCTGGGCTCAGAGAGTAATGGAATTTCCCTATTCTGCCTTCCAAATAGCTTTGCCCTTCTTTGAATGCCTGAAAAGTTGGACACCCTCTGAGACAGCATTAAAAAAAAAAGAATATTTAAGAGAAGACAAGCAAGGTCAGTCAGACAAATAACAATTTCAGGGCCCAGGGAATTTTCTTTTTTTCTTTATTAATGACAAAGTTAAGATAATGTAATGAGTATACCTATCACTCAGAATCTGGAATTATCATGGTTTCTAACATGGAATCCAATTCTCATAAATTGAATACGATAAAATGGAAAATTCAATATAAAGGCTGCCATATAAAATTCATGATCTCCCACTCACTGCTGACAGCTAAAGATTTCAGCTCCAACCGGATGGACCACAGAGGCAGCAAATCCTACCTCAAATTCCATGTATTCAGTTGCTACTTAAGTGGTTCTTGGCCACTACTTTTCAACTCTTGGTCACACTTGGCAGGCCGAATACCTCTAAGACAACATGCTTCAACTGTGAGATCTGGTCATAAAATTACAAGGTAGAACTCGCCCCTAAGAGTGGGTCTGGATTCCCTTCTTAGATTTTTCTGTTGGTCTAATTTAGGATATAGGCCTACATTTTTGTCTTTCCTATGGGGCTTTGTACCATGTCCCATTTTACAATCTTTAAACCGTACCCAGGCTCCAGATTGCAAATGGAAATGTAGCATCTACTGGCTCTATGACATGGCATAAATAAATTGAGATAATATGTAATGTGGCCACAATAATGCTTGACAGGAAGTTAGGACACAACAATAGGAACCTATTGTTATCGATGTTATTATTGCTATGGCTATCACTGTTTTGCTTTTTCCAACTTTGTTGAGATGTAGTTGACACATAACATTGTGTGAATTTTAGGTATACACTGTGACAGTTTTATACAGGTATGTATTCTGAAATGATTACCACAATAGGATTAGTTAACTATCCTTCACCTCACATAATTTCCATTTTTTGTTGTTGTTAGTGAGAACCTTTAAATTTACTCTCTCAGCTACTTTCAAGTAAACAATGCAGTATTGTTAATTATAGTCACCATCCTGTACATTAGATCCCAGACTTTATTCATCTTATTACTGAAAGTTTGTACCCTTTAACCAATATCTCTCTATTTCCCCTACTTCCCAGCCCCTAAACCACCAATCTACTCTTTGCTTCAGAGTTTGGCTTTTTTAGGTTCTACAAATAAATAAGATCATACACTATTTGTCTTTGTCTATCTCACTTATCTCAGTTAGCATAATGACCTTAAGTTCTATCTGTATTGTTCAAAATGGCAGGATTTCCTTCTTTTTTATGTCTGAATAATATTACATTGTATGTGTTTGCTGTTATTGCTTTTTTATGCCGTAGGTTTATTTACAAACACATCTCATTTGTTAAGTCGAACATTTTGATCCACTTTTTAAAGAGATTGTACCTCTTAAAATGCTCCTCTTCTTATCTGTTTTATGGATTAACTAAAATATCTCTGTGTTTTAAGGATTTGGTGTCTTACTATAAAGAAAGGTGTGCCAAATCCAAATCAAAGTACAAAGTCTTCAGAGTTAGTAACAGCTACTTTCCTACCGGAAACGGCAAATTCTTCCCTGGGCCCTCCTCATAGTAGCTTTTTTGGGCCACAGAGGTTGTGAAGCTCTGAATGCTCTGTCCCAGCATTTTGCTGTTGGAAGCCTTGGGGAAGGCAGAGAAACCAAAAGCAGATGAAATGGCAGTATCACACGAAGTTGTTTTTTCACAACTTTATTCCCCTTCAACGAGTTTGCTGTTATTATCAATAAGGCCAGGTTGTAATAAGAACAATAGGCATAATGGTCCCAATCTATTTTGAGTCTTGGGAATGACCTCTGAATTCTGAAGCACCTTGCTCTGAGTGCAGTGCAATGGCTGACACTTGATTTTTGGCACGCCACAGAAGCAAGAGTCATTTGAAGACAGGTTCCCCACATCCCACTCCTTTTATGGAGTAGCCATAAACATGGCTGTATCTCATTAAATTTAATGAGTCTTCATAAAATAACTATTACATTCTGAAGATAATGAAAGAATAGCTTTGATGGTTAGTAAATAAACTACCAACCACAGTTCGATCACCTTCTAGGGCTGTGTGGGGTACAGGCAACATTAGGAAGGAGTTGTGTCGTTTTTGTGGTAATACCAAGTTACGCTGTGTTTGGCTTCACCGTTTGAAAGCCCATTGGGCAATAGTTTTCATTGCAACCAGGGTATTCCTAGCTATGCCTTGGTTATGAGATGTGATTAAACTGATTGGCTTAAAAATCTGCTAAAAGATCTTATCTATATTATGACACTGATATTGATCTTGTAGTAGGTTAGACTAAATAATTTGTCTTACAGACATAGAGGTAGAACAGATTAAATAGAGAATGCAAATGTATGTAAATAACCCCACAAATTCAGACTCTTCTGATCCAAGAGCCATGCATGGTACTTTATAAACAGTACTAACATTATAAATCAGGAGTTATTAACCTGTGGTCCATGGCCTAGTAGGGTCCTGAATTTATATGCAAAATTGTATGCCTGTGTATTTTTATAGAGAGAAGCTCCATAGTTTTCATTATATTCTCAAAGGGGTTCACACCAAAAGAGTCTAACCACCATAACATAGTATAAATATTCTAGGTGGGCATATTATATCGAATTGCATTTACAGTCTCTGCTTTTCAGAAAGTGTTACTTAATTAGAATAAAAATCTGCTACTTATTTATGATCCAGTGAGAACTAAAAGTTCTTTTTTAAAAAAAATATTTTATTTATTTATTTTTAGACAGAGGGGAAGGCAGGGAAAAAGGTAGAGAGAGAAACATCAATGTGTGATTGCCTCTTGCACGCCCCACCCTGGGGAACCTGGCCCACAACCCAGGCATGTGCCCCATCTGGGAATTGAACTGGTGACCCTTTGGTTCACTGGCCAGCGCTCAATCCACTGAGCCATGCCAGCTGGGGCTAAGAGTTCTTGACTTTTTAATGAATCCTTTAGTTTGCTTTGTAGGTATATCAATTTAAAAAATCCTACTCTTTTATATGCCTTAACTTTTCTACATTGCTTTCCATTCCAGACTACTCTTTTACCCTCAGTAGTTTTTGAAGTTTAAATTTTCTATTTTTATTTCTTCAAATGATTTTTTATCCTCACCTGAGGGTGTTTATTAATTTTAGAGAGAAAGGAACAGGGGGAGGGAAGAGAGAGAGAGAGAGAGAGAGAGAGAGAGAGAGAGAGAGATTGATGTGAGAGAGAAATAATAATTGGCTGTCTTCTGTATGTGCCCCAACTGGGGATTGAACCTGCAACGTTTTGGTGCACAAGATGATGCTTGAAGTCACTTTTGATATCAAGCCACAGAAAGCTTTGGTCCAATAAAATAATTCTGGAAAGGACTAAAAAGGAACAAGGAAAAATAAATCTATACAGAAGTGATCCTCTCTGGTATTGTTTTTTATGTTCTTCCTAATGTCTTTTTATCTAGACTATAGGCTTCTTAAATTAATCTAATGTTTACCCAAATATTTCAGATAGACAAATGTAACATGAACACTTACATTCCTAGATTACCCCTATGCGATAGACACACACAAGCTAGTTTTACAGCTATGCAAAATAAATTCAAGGAGATGTGTAATGGCCACAGAGGTCAGGTATTCAAAGCAAAGGCAGAGAGTCAGAATTCTAGAGCTGGAGGGGATTTTTGACATTACTGAGTTATTTTTTATCACATTAAAGTAAAAGAATTAGCAAGAACTCAAGTCCCAACCTAGAGCTTATTTATTACACCATGTCACCAAAGACAATCAGATGTGTGTCTGGGACCAAAGTAAGCACAGAATTCACAATGCATGCTAACTGAATGATAATTTTCAATTTGGCTGCTTCTTCTTTCTGCTATGATTGTGTGTGTCTCTGTGTGCACATACATACATACATACATAAATACACACAAATATAAGTACATAGAGGCCTAAATGTGTAAAGTGCTATTTATGTAGAGTTAGAGTGAATTATTTCCTCTTCTTGTATCTCAGTGAACTTTATAAGAAAAATCATTTACTTTATTTAACCCTTATCTGATCACCCTTAAAGTGAAGGTATTCTAGGTCAGGGATACTCTGAAAGTTTAAGTAGAGTTGACCACAATTTTTTAAAAAATTATAACATAAATGGACACACTAGAAGGATGGAGGATTTATATTAATAGCCTTATGATTTCATCATTTTGGGATAATTATCTTACATATAATTTGTGGATGCCTAGCCTTTTACTGAAGGACAGATGACATTATTTGAGATAATGTGTATGAAAGTATTCAGCCTTTACATATCTGTTAACAAACAAGATCACTACTCACTAATCTGGAAAATATTTCTTTTTTCTTGATTAGACAAATGTAAGAAAAATCCCAATTTTCCTTTCTTATAATGAATCCATGAACACTATGAGAAAAATCAGCAGCTTTGTCTGAGTTTATGGGCCCAGCAACATCCTCGTCCCTTAGGGATCAGAGAGGATTCCAAATCCTGGAGCCTATGGGTTCTAATTTCCCATATCTTTTTTTACTTCTTGTAGGTCCTAACGAGAACATCCAATGGAAATTGTGGGCCAAGTATATTTTGATATTTAAGAGGAGTCAGCTCAGCTAAACTATCAAGTTAGGCACTCTGGATGCCATTTGGAAAAAATAAAGACATTTTTTGTGGCTTAGGCTACTTAAGTTATTGATGACTTTTCAGTTAATCTCCAATCTTTTGGCCTTTATATGATTTCCTACCTGTTGAATAGGTTACTACCTTAAAACAATGCATTATGAACTCTTAAATAGGCTTGAATTCATGGGACAATCCCAGGACATAACTTGACTATTACATTAGTAATTGGCATATAAAGGTAAAAATATATGTTTCTGTTCTTGGAACCCTAATTAATGACCAAAAAAAAGTGCTAAAGGATTCTAAAGGAGATTCTTGCTTTACTACAAATTTTTCTCTCCGAATATTGCCATTCTTATCTCTTTTCTATCTTTGAAAGTGGGCATGTGCCTACTTTACTTACATTAACACCAGAAAACAGAAACATTAAAAGTGGTGAATTACTGTGTGTGTGCAGCAAACTATTACTTACATGTAAAATAATTATCATTATTTAACTGTAGCATGGTTGTAATTTTCGTTACATTATAAACATCGCAGATTTAATTTTTTTCTACTACCACAGCAGTTTCTGAAGTCATGTAAACTCATAGTGTTATTATTCTCTGATCTAGTTGAGGTGATGAAATAGTGCCAAAACTCTCATTGCAATTTATTAGCATATTCATGAGTCGTACTTTTGCAGTGTTGCAGAAACAACACAAATTGGTTTGTGGATTGTGAACTACCCCTTCTTCTCCTCTCCAGAAGCAGACTGTGGAATTGCAAATTAAGTTGGCCCACAAACTTCTGAGCACTAAATTGCATAAGTTTTCTGCTGTGCCCTTTATTTCCATATTTTATGATACCTCTTTTTAAAAAAGATTTTACTTATTTATTTTTAGAGAGAGGGGAAGAGAGGGAGTAAAAGAGGGAGAGAAACATGATGTGTGGTTGCCTCTCACATGCCCCCAACTGGGGACCTGGCCCAGAACCCAGGCCTGTGCCCTCACCAGTGGGAATTGAACCAGTGACCCTTTGCTTCACAGGCTGGCACTCAGTCCACTGAGCCACACCAGCCAGTGCTATTTTATGATACCTCTTTTATTGATTGTTATATGAATGGACATATATCTTATAATAGAAGAATAAGAATTGGGGTTTGAGTGGCTTGGAAAATTGGAACTTTTGGAAAAGCCAGACTAAATTGCCCTGCCAAGAGAGAATATTATTTTTTTATGTTTCTTTTTTTCTTTGGATGGAAGTTAAGAGTGCATTTTTAGTTTGAAAGTGGCTTACAGTTCACTAAGTTAGTTTTCTTCCAGCTTTGGCACATAGTTAGACCATATTTTCTAGCTTCCCTTGCATTTAGGTGTGACTATAGTACTGAGTTTGGGCAGGTGGAATGTGATGTTCTAGTCCCCTCTTGCTCCATCTACTGGCAGGATGTGTACCCTTAGGGCAACTTTGGCAGCTAGCAGTTGATGACAAAGCCTGGGTCCAGACTGAGCCTGGGTCCCTGAATGACTGCATGGAGTTCTTGCTCTCCATTTCTCCCTGAACCTTAACTGACAAAAAAAGTCTTTTGTCGTAACCCACTGATATTTCACATTTTTAGGGTTAAAGCAGGTAGATAATAATTAGTTATTATCTTAACTAATTCGATGACATTTATTACCCAGATTTTGTGCTGTTTAAGACACTCAGCTGCTCCTTTGCGACAGCATGGATGGAACTGGAGAGCATTATGCTAAGCGAAATAAGCCAGGTGGTGAGGGACAAATACCATATGATCTCACCTTTAACTGGAACATAATCAACAAAAGCAAAAAGCAAGCAAAGCTTAACCAGAGACATTGAAATTAAGAACAATCTAACAATAGCCAGATGGGAGGGGGGAGGGGACTGTGGGGAGAAGGGCTTTCAGGAACTACTATAAAGGACACATGGACAAAACCAATGGGGAGGGTGGAAGCAAGGGAAGGAGGTGTGTTTGGATGGAGTGGGGGGAGGGGAGGGGAGGAAATGCAGACAACTGTAATTGAACAACAATAAAGTAATTAAAAAAAAGAAACTCAGCTGCTATTATTTAAATTTTTATTTAACATGAGAAATGGGATTTTAATAATTGAAACATAGGGTTCATTCTGCTGTTTGCTTTATTTTCTTTTTATGGTTATATCTTTTGGTTTCTTAGTGACCCACTTTTACTATATAATTACATTCCCTAAAGGGACATTATGCAATTATCCAAACCAGTTCTTTAATCCCTCATAATAAATTAAGCATTGAGGGAAATATCTGTGAGCATATTCATACTAGAAAGAAGACTGGACCCAACCTATTAGTTAGCTAGACAACAAGAAAAGTCAACTTTGCTCAGCACCCAACCTATTTCAGAAGAAAACACTAGGAATATTGATAATTTAAAAAGCTTATATAGCACTTTTGGCTTTTCAAAACTCTTCCACATGATTATGTACAGTATAGTTTATGTTTTCTTGGTTCTTTGAAAATTTTAGATAAGAGATTTTTCTGAAGATGAAGCATGCATTTTTATTAATTTTTAAATTTTTATAGAAATCACTTTTATTTTATTTTTAAAAATATACTTTATTGATTATGCTATCATAGTCAATATGATAGTAGTCCCAATTTTCCCCCGTGGCTCCCCTCCAACCAGTACCCCCATTCCCTCCAGCAATCTCCCCTTTAGTTCATGTCCATGAATCAGGCATATAGGTTTTTTGGCTACTCCATTACCTATATTGTTCTCTTTTGTGAGGGACAAATACCATATGATCTCACCTTTAACTGGAACATAATCAACAAAAACAGAAAGCAAGCAAAACATAACCAGAGACATTGAAATTAAGAACAGTCTAACAATAGACAGGGGAGAGTGGGGAGGAGACAATGGGGAGAAGGGTTTTCAGGAATCACTGTAGAGGACACATGGACAGAACTAAGGGGGAGGAGGGAGGCTGGGGGGGAGGTGGGGCTGGAGGGGAAGGGAGGAGGGGAGGGGAGAGGATGCAAATAACTGTAATTGAACAAAAAAATAAAATTAAAAAAACAAAGATTAGATGTTAGCACATATTGATGCAAAAAAAAATTCTCTCTTTATCTTTAACCTTTGGCATTTTACTTATAACGTGTTTTGGTGTGGTCCTCTTTGGGTCCATCTTGTTTGGGACTCTCTGCACTTACTGGACTTACTTCACCAAATTAGGGAAGTTTTCTTTCACTATTTTTTCATATAGATCTCCAATTTCTTGCTCTTTTTCTTCTCCTTCTGGCACCCACATGGTACGAAAGTTGTCCCAGGGGCTGCTTATGCTGTCCTTGCTTTTTAGGATTCTTTTTTCTTGTAGTTGTTCTGATTGACCATTTTGGTTCTTTACGCTCCAAATCATTGATCTGATTCTCAGCTTCACCCACACTGCAGTAGCTCTCTATTTTACTTAGTGTATCCTTTGTTTCTGATGGAATCTTTTTTGTACTGTTGAGGTCCTTACTAAGTTCCTTGAGCATCCTTATAAACAGTGGTTTGAACTCTGCACCTGATAGATTGCTTATCTCCATTTCATTTACCTCTTTTTCTGGAGTTTTGATCTGTTCTTTCATTTGAATCATGTTTCTTTGTCTTCTCGTTTTGGCAGCCTACAGTGTTTTTTCTATGAATTAGGTAGAGCTGCTTTGACTCTGTGTCTTGGTATTATGGCCTAATGTAGTAGGTGTCCTGTAGGGTCCAGGGGCACAGCGTCCCCTATCGCCCAAGCTGGGTACTCTAGGTGCACCATTTGTGTGGGCTGAGTACACCCTCCTCTTGTAGTTGAGCCTTGGTTGCTCTTGGCAGATCAATGGGAGGGATTTACCTAGGCCAGTCAGCTGCAAAGACTGGCTATGATCACTGACCACTAATCTCCACCCTCTGTGGAGGATCAGCTGTGAAGGGGCAGGTTGGTGGTGCTCCTACATGGTCTGTAGCTATCCATTGGGTGTGCTGTCCCTGGGGTTTTCCAGGTGGTGCAGGCCAAGGTCAGCTTCTACTTAAGTTTTACCTGGGACATCCTGAGCTATAGAGCAATCTGAGGTGGCTGCTACTTGTGCTGGGCTTGGAGATTCCCAGGTGAAGCCAAGCTGTGAATCTAGGCTGGTTGCTGCTAATGCCATGCCAGGGGCTCACTGAAGCCAGCTGTTGCTTGTTTGATAGGATTTAGGAAGTCCTGAAACATGAGACAAGACCAACCATTCATATGGAAAAGCAGCTTGGGTGGGCCCATAAGTTGGGTGGGGTAAGTGTCTCTGGGGTTCTTCAAGTTGTGTCTAACACTGTTCGTCATCTTGATGGAGTCTCATATATGGCATCAGCTTATCGGCTCTGTTGGGGGAGTGTTTAGAAAAGGGACAGTGGTCTCTGCTTGCCTCGAATCCAGACGCTTCAGTCTCTCCCTGTATACCACTAGTGCCTTTCAAGCTTCTACCCCAGTGCTGGAGCTCAGAGGAGTGAGTCTGAATAGGTGAGTCCATGTGTGAGTTCTTTAAGAGGAACTGCTTGGGGCTCCAGAAGTTTATTTCACCAACTCAATCCTCACTTGTCTTTGCAGACAGATTTTGTTGGGACCTAACTTCCTGGCACTGGAACCCTAGTCTGGGGGGGGGGCCTGGTGTGGGGCTGGGACTCCTTGCTCCCAACATATCCCTCCCAAATTTTTATCTAGCACACATGGGTGAGGGGCCAGCCTGTTCCTCATCTGAGCCCCTTCTACCTGTCTGAATGGATGTGGTTTCTTTAATTCCATAGTTGTCGGATTTCTATTTAACTGGATTGCTGATGGTTCTGAGTGATGGTTATTCAATATTTTAGTTGCAATTTTGACGTTGTTGTGTGAAAGGGCGAAACATGTCTGCCTATGCCACCATCTTGACCTGAAGCAGCTCCCTCCAATTTTTTTATCCACCTTTGTGGATATGGGACTGCTCTTTCTTGTCTCCATGCCTCTGTGCTCCTCTCCATGACTCCACTCCTCCCACTAATTTGGATGAATGTGTCTTTAAATCCTTGGTTATTGGACTTCCAGACAGCTCAATTTTCTGATAATTCTGAAATATTTTTTTTGTAGTCTACTTTTTTTTTTCGCTATAGTTGTGTGTGGAGGGGAGGCGTGTTTACCTATGCTATCTTAACTGAAAGTTGAAACATTCATTTTTAAATTAAAAAAAATCTTCATCACAGTAACAAGAGCAACAAAAATTGAATACTGCTAACACATTGGAAAAGGTTTCTTATTCCTAACCTTAGTAAGGACCTAGGGAAGTTAGTCAAGGTGGCCAGCTCTTCTTTGCTAACACTGCTTTTGATTTATATGTTATGTTGCTGTGGTGTATTCAAGAAATGTGAAGCTACAGGCTTTCTGTGAGCAGTTAAAGATGGGTGATACCAGGGCACAATGAGAAAATGATTATTGAACTATAAGAGTAGATAATCAGGGTAAGAGTTGGTACTGATGCACAAAACACCAGTAATTCGGGAGTTTTTTTCTAGCTTATTTGAGAGGCTATTAGGATAGGTCAGGGTAGAAATCAGGACAATGTTTAAATATGTTATAAAATCTCTTTGAAATCTCTCACTCCAGCCAAGAATCCATTATATTTAGAGTTCAGAACTTTCTTGAACAAATTCAGACAATGTATGAGGTAGCCTATGTTTATATACATTTGAATTATAAATATATTTCATTTAACTTTTTTTTAGATTTTATTTTATTTTTTATTTTTATTTTTTATTTTTAGAGAGGGGGAAGGGAGGGAGACAGAGAGGGAAAGAAACAGCAGTGTATGGTTGCCTCTCGCATGGCCCTCACTGGGGACCTGGCCTGCAACCCAGGCATGTGCCCTGACTGGGAATTGAACTGGCGACCCTTTGGTTCCCAGCCCGCGCTCAATCCACTGAGCTATACCAGCCAGGGCGCATTTAATTTTTTTCACAGAAAGATTTCTGTGGATGCACATTGTTCACATGATATAATGCAACATAATTGATTCAATTAGAGCCTATTTTCTTGGCTTACAATCTCTATATTCAAGGGATTGCCTTTTCCATAGGAAAAAATGAACTATCAGTAGGTAACATTATTTAAGAGACAACAGCAAAGTACATCCTAATCCTTTGCTTTTTATCAGGCTTCAATCTATTGCTCAGTTTAAGTATGGAAATGCTGCTTGTCAAAGACTTCTTGACACATGCATTTTACAAAATATCAATTCATCTGCTGCTTGGATTTTTTAACTCATTTATTGTACAATATACAGCTAATCCAATTTACTGCTGCAAACATGGTTTGTGCAATTATGCCTGGCTACAGCACAATGTTTTTCTTTAAACTGGGAGGTTTTCTGAGCTTTTGGGAGGTTTTATGAGCTTTTATTTCCCTTCCTTGGGCAGAAAAATGTAAGAGACCTATCTTAATAAAAATGATGGTGTTGACTTCTGGCTGAGATGGAGGTATAGGTAGACATGCTGTGCCTCCTCACGCAACCAAAAGACAGAAAACAACAGTTTAAAACCAAAAACAACCAGAACTGACAGAAAATCAAACTTTATGGAAGTCCAACAACCAAAGAATTAAAGACACATTCATGCAGACTGATAAGTGCGGTCGAGCCGTGCGCATGCAGCCAAACAGTGATTTGTGAAGTTGGGCGCACAATGCTGAAACAGGCCCGGGGGACCACGGCTGGCGGACCCGGACCCAGTGGGACCCAGGCCAGTAGAGCAGATGGTCCTGCATTTGTGAGCAGATAAGCCAGGAGAAAAAGTTGAGGAGCAGAGAAGACTGCGCAGCCCAGGGGCTCAGTGTGGGGGAAATAAAACCTCAAACCACCAATTGAAAACACCTGTGGGGGTTCAGGCAGCAGCAGGAGGAATTCCCAGCCTCAGAGGAGAGTTTGTTGGAGAGATCGACAGAGTCCTAGAACAAGCCCATCCATGTGGGAATCAGCACCAGAAAGGCCCAATTTGCTTGTGGGTAGCGAGAGGAGCAAGCGCCATTGTGCCCTCTCAGACCCCTTCCCCACAGACAATGTCACAACGCAACAACAAGGGTTACCCTGCCCTGGTCAACACCTAAGGCTCAGCTCCCTTATATGTAACAGGCCTGCTGAGAGAAAAAAAAATGGCCCAAATGAAAGAGCAGATCAAAACTCCAGAAAAAATACAACTAAGCCCTGAAGAGATAGCCAACCTATCAGATGCACAGTTCAAAACACTGGTAATCAGGATGTTCACAGAATTGGTTGAATTTGGTCACAAATTAGATGAAAAAATAAAATGAGGGGAAATGTACAGGGAACCAATAGGGATGAAGAGGAAACTGGGACTCAAATCAACAGCGTGGACCAGAAGGAAGGAAAAAACATTCAACCAGAAAAGAATGAAGAAACAAGAATTCAAAAAAAAAATGAGGAGAGGCTTAGAAACCTCTGGGACATCTCTAAACATTCCAACATCTGAATTATAAGGGTGCCAGAAGGAGAAGAGGAAGACCAAGGGATTGAAAACTTATTTGAACAACTAATGAAAGAGAACTTCCCCAATCTGGCAAAGGAAATAGACTTCCAGGAAGTCCAGGAAACTCAGAGAGTCCCAAAGAAGTTGGACCCAAAGAGGAACACACCAAGGCACATCATCATTAAGTTACCCAAGATTAAAATTAACGAGAGAATCTTAGAAGCAGCAAGAGAAAAGGAGACAATCACCTACAAAGGAGTTCCCATAAGACTGTCAGCTGATTTCTCAAGAGACCTTACAGGCAAGAAGGGACTGGAAAGAAGTTTATCAAGTCATGAAAGGCAAGGACCTACATCCAAGATTACTCTATCCAGCAAAACTTTAATTTAGAATGGAAGGGCAGATAAAGTGCTTCCCAGATAAGGTTATGTTCAAGGAGTTCATCAGCACCCAGCCTTTATTATATGAAATGTAAAAGGGATTTATATAAGACATGGAGGGTTATCAACAGGGGAGTGGGATGGGGAGAGAGGGGGAAAGGGTACAGAGAGTAAGTAGCATAAATGGTAGGTAGAAAACAGACAGGGGGAGGTTAAGAATAGTATAGGAAACATAGAAGCCAAAGAACTTATGTGTATGACTCATGGACAAGAACTAAAGGGGGGGGTTAAGTGGTGGGTGGAGGGGAATAAAGGGGAGTAATGGGACAACTGTAATAGCTTAATCAATAAAATATATTAAAAAAGTAAAAATGATGGTGTTGAGTCCATAGTGTAGAATAGTGCTGTTTGCAGAGAGCTGAGAAGCTCCTGTTGCCTTTGGGATCAACAAGACAGAGCCTTGTGAACCTGAAGGAAAGAATCTAAAGAAGTATGGTATAGAGCTTGGGGATGATTAGTAAGGAAATGGCTGTAAAACCCTTGGAGAAAAGTGCCTAAACTGTGAAGAAATTATTTTTACTTGACTCTTGCATTATTGGTGAGCTAAATTAAAGTCGAGGAGAAACAAGGGTTTAAATTTGCATTTAAAAGATGAAAAACATAAAGTGGAAAGGTCAGTTTCTTGTTCTTTTTTTTCTATTATTTTTAATTGTAAGGTCAGTGTCTGCTTATTGTGGTATTCTCACTCTCTAGGGATAACTATGAATTGCTTAGTGTATAGGCTGTTAGATGCTCTTCTGCATATTTAAACACACTAATTAAAAATAATCACCTTAGACATAGGCTCTATCATCAGCTTTTAAAAAATTCACCATTATATTATGCCAATCTATGCCTGTTTGTACAACATAGTGTGTTTGGTAGGCAAAATTTCAAGAATCACCCTCAATGATACCTTTTTTTAAAATCCTTTTTAAAAAATATTTTATTTATTTTTAGAGAGAGGGGAAGGGAGGAAGAAAGAGAGGGAGAGAAACAGCAATGTATGGTTGCCTCTCACATGGCCCTCACTGGGGACCTGGCCTGCAACCCAGGCATGTGCCCTGACTGGGAATCGAAACAGGACCCTCTGGTTCCCAGCCCGCGCTCAATCCACTGAGCTACACCAGCCAGGGCTCAATGATACCTTTGTATAGATCCCTCCCCTTTAAGTGTGGGTGGAATCTCTGAATATGATAAAATATACCTTTGATCATGTTACATTATATAGCACAAGAGAGATTATGCAGGTTTTCCTTTCTAGTAGAGAGTTTTTCTTTAGTAGATGAGCCTGAGAAGTCAGATTTGAAACATGAGAAGGGTTCACTGTGCAAGAGAATTGCCACTGGCCTTGAAGGATTCAGTGAGTGCCATGTTGTGAACTGCTTATGGAGGGGCCACAGCCACATGAAAAAGTTGTGTAGGCAGCCTCCAGGTGTTGAGAGCAGTCAGCTGACAGCCAGCAAAGTCATGGGAACCTTAGCTCTGCAATCATAAAGAACTGAAATTGCCAACAACCTGAATGAACTTGGAAGTAGATTCTTCCCCACCCCAGCCTCCGGGGAAGAATGCAGCCTGCCTGATGCCTTGGTTTCAGTTCTGTGAGATGCAAAGCAGAGGACCCAGCCATGTCACAGAAGACTTCTGTCCTGCAGAACCACGAGCTCGTAAATGGGTGCTATTTTAAGCCACTAAGTTTGTGGTAATATTTTATACAGCAATAGAAAACTAATACAGTGTAGGCGACTACTTTTATGCCTTCAGATTCCTCATTTATACTGACTTTGGGGAGATAAAAAGTCAAACCAAATGAACTTCAGAATTATAGAAATATGATATTCATTTATTCATTCAGCAATATTCACTGACTACTATGTGCCAGTCGCAGTTCTAAGTGCTGGAGATACATCCATGAGCAAAGCAGACAAAAATATGGACAGTTTCTTAAGGGAGCAAAAAGAAATTGTTACAATAATCCATATGTTTATATTTTACACAGCAATTTTCATACATGTTCTTACTTTGTTTCCCACTCAAGTTTTTACTATGAGGCAGATGTTGTTATTCTCTCTTTGTAGGTATGCAAACTGATGCTCCTATCCTAAAGATGAAGGGACTCCACAAGCTCAGACAGCTACTCGTGGAAAAGCTGGGATTCTGCTCTTTACATTATACCAGATCCTCTGGGATCTCTTCTATAATAGCTAGTCTTTTAAGTAGTGTTCACCATGTACCTGACAGTGTGTTGAGTGTTTTACGTGGATTGTCTGATTTAATCTTCATAATACCCTCTGAGGTCACTATTATGTCCATCTTCATTTTACAGAGAGTTATCAAGGTTAAACAACTTTTCTATGGCGAAGCCAAGATTATACCAGTGGCAGCTCAATTCCAAGATCCATGTTCTTCATCACTAAGCTAACTGTTCCCCATGTTGTGCTGGCTTTCCGGAAAGACTGGCTATAAGTGCACATTTATGCTCTGCTGCATGTCAGTTTATGATTTATGTGTGTCCTCAGGTTTTATGATATTAAATTATATTTTTGCTAATGTTTCTTGTTTTCCCATGTAGGTTACTTGTTGGAGTCATGAACTGTGAAGTCACTGGTAAACAGGAAATTATAGTTTATATTCTTTATAGTTTCATTGAGAATATGTTACCATAAAGAACAGTATCATAGGGCCAAGCATCATCTATTTATTAGATTTTATCTCTAATAATCCCACCTAAAAAGTTTAGGTTAGATTTATGTCCCCAGAATAACTGTTCTATTAGCAGCTTACACTGCATTGTCAATCCATGAATGTACAGTTTTCTCAGATTATCATTCTTAAAGAGAAGATCTGTATTTTTTAACATTTCTCTCGTATCTAGGACTGTGCTAGACACAACAGGTACATCTTTATTACATTATATCTGTATTTATCTCAAACTGTATTGAAATCACACACACAGACACACACATGGTCTGTCTCATTTCTTTTCTTTTTTAAGAAAAATAAGGGTGTTTTATTTTTTCTTTTAAATATGTTTTATTGATTATACTATTACAGTTGTCCCATTTTTTTCTCCACTTTATTCCCCCCCACCCTGCACCCTCCTGCCATCAGCATTCCCTGCCACGGACATTAGTTCATGTCCATGGGTCGTACATATAATTTGGCTTCTCCATTTCCTATACTATTCTTAACCTCCTCCTGTCTATTTTGTAACTACATTTATGCTTCTTATTCCCTGTACCTTTCCTCCATTCTCCCCCAGTCCCACTCCCTGCTAACCCTTCATGTGATTTCCATTTCTGTGATTCTATTCCTGTTCTAGTGGTTTGCTTAGTTTGTTTTTGTTTTTGTTTTTTTTTAAGTTCAGTTTTTGATAGTTGTGAGTTTGTTGCCATTTTACTGTTCATATTTTTTACCTTCCTTTTCTTAGAGAAGTCCCTTTAACATTTCATATAATAAGGGCTTGGTGATGATGAAGTCTTTTAACTTGACCTTATCTTGGAAACACATTATCTGCCTTTCCATTCTAACTGATAGCTTTGCTGGATAGAGTAATCTTGGATGTAGGTCCTTGCCTTTCATGACTTTGAATATTTCTTTCCAGCCCCTCCTTGCCTGCAAGGATTCTTTTGAGAATTCAGGTGATAGTCTAATTGGAACTCCTTTGTGGGTAACTATCTCCTTTTCTCTTTCAGCTTTTAAGATTCTCTCCTTATCTTTCATCTTGGTTAATGTAATTATGATGTGCCTTGGTGTGTGCTTCCTTGGGTCCTGAGGATTCTTTTTTAGGATTCTGAGCTTCCTGGACTTCCTGGAAGTCTATTTCCTTTGCCAGATTGGGGAAGTTCTTCTTTATTATTTTTTTCAAATAAGTTTTCAATTTCTTGCTCTTCCTCTGCTCCTTCTGGCACCTCTATGATTTGGATGTTGGAATGTTTAAAGTTTTCCTGCGAGTTCGTAAGCCTTTCCTCATTTTTTAAAATTCTTGTTCCTTCACTCTGTTCTGGTTGAATGTTTATTTCTTCCTTCTGCTCCAAACTGTTGATCTGAGACCCTGTTTCCTTCCCTTCACTGTTGGTTTCCTGTCTATTCTTCTTTATTTCACTTTTTATAGCCTTCATTTTTTTCCTCTATTTTGCAACCACACTCAACCAATTCTGTGAGCATCCTGATTACCAGTGTTATGGACTGTACATCTGATAGGTTGACAATCTGTTCATTGCTTAGTTGTATATTTTGTGGAGCTTTGATGTGCTCTTTCATTTGGGCCATATTTTTTTTTTGTCTCAGCCTGCCTGTTATATTGTAAGAGGCAGAGCCTTAGGTTTTCACCAGGGCAGGGCAACCTATGTTGCTGGGTTGTAGTGCTGTGTGTGGAGGATGGGTCAGAGAGGGAACAGTGCTGCCTGCTAGGCCTTCAGTTGGCTTTAAGTCACTTTCCCCATTACCAACAAGCAAATTGGGTCCTCCTGGTGCTGATTCCCAGGTAGGTGGGTTTGTGTATGTTCTAGGACCCTGTGGGTTTCTCCAAAAAACTCTTCTGTGAAGTTGGGAATTTTTTCCACTGCCACAATCCCCATAGGTTTTTACAGCCAGAGGTTTTTGAGGCTTTCTTTTCATGCTTTGGAACCCTGGGCTGTGTGGTCTGCCTTGCTCCCCACTTGTTCCTCCTGGTTTATCTGCATGCAAATGTGGGACCACCTGGTCTGCCAGCCACTGCCTTGCCACACATCTTCTCTGCCCACAGTGCCCATCTCTGCCCCTCCTACTAGTCTCAATGAATGTTTCTTCTTTAACTCCTTGGTTGTCAGACTTCCATATAGTTTGATTTTCTGGCAGTTCTGGTTGTTTTTTGTTTTTAAATTTTTTATTGTCCTTCTTCTGGTTGTGCGATGAGGCAAAGTGTATCTATCTATACCTACATCTTGGCCGGCAGTCCCTCATT
>PVJI01003776.1:0-118416 GCA_004026765.1 Micronycteris hirsuta | reverse complement strand
CAGTTGCCGACAATGTGGAAGAAAGAAGCTGCATTTGATGTTTAATGTTTGAGTCTTGACTATGACAAATGCTAAGTCTGCAACCTTAGCCAAGTTATCTAAATTCTCTGAGCTTCAGTGTTATCATCTGTACGCCTAGAGTAATTGCACTCATCTCACAGGATTGTGAAGGTCAAAGGTGGTGATAGAATGAAAATACTCTGTTAACTGCAAAGCTGTATATAACTGCCAGATCAGCATTTTTACCGAAAACAACAACACTGGAGATTAGAGTTGCACTGGGCTGCTGGTAATAACAATCTAAGTACAGTTGTCTAGAGCTGACATCACATTTTGTAAAAAACAATCATGCATCTAGGCTCTTTCTTTCATTCTGTACCACTATCATGAGAATTCACAGTATCTATGTTCAAAAAACACAAAATAGCTGCTGGAGCTCCAGCGATCATGTTCGTGTTCCCTGCAAGAACACAGGTAAGGGCAAGGGGCAAAAGACCTGTCTTTCAGTTGAATCAATATTGTTTAAAGAGATTTTCTGGAAGTACTATCCTACTTTTATTTATAACTCCTTGGCTAAACTTACCTCCAAAGCAAAGCTGGGAAATGCAATCCTTAGTTGAGCATGTTGCTTCCCTGAATAAAATCAGATTTTATCAGTAAGAAAGGAGGAGACACTAATATTGGGTGAACACCTGGCCATGTTGTCCTCACCAATACCTGATTTTTTAGTTACCTTTCTCCTAGGTGAACTCCTTATGAGTTTCTTATACAGCACCTTTCCTATGTGTTAAGTCATTGTTTTTTATTCTATACTTCACATACAACATAACTAGTCCATTTTTCCCCTCTGTTTTCAGTAACTACAGATTCACTGTGTCATGTAAATCCATTCTGAAGAAAATTTAGAAAGTAGCAACAGAAGAAATCCTAGGACAAATTCAACTTTTTAGTTGTCCAATGTGATGCTTAATGACATGTTACGATGCCAAGAAGAATTCTTTATTAAATAGAGCTTGCTGATCACAGGACATTGTTGGAAACCCATTTTAAAATACAGGTGATCTTTGTTTGGAGTCAGTTAATTTAAGGCAGTTTCATTTTTGCATATTAAAATAACCAAAAGTGGCAACCCATGGAAAAAAGAGAAACGAAGGAGCTCACTTTTATGTTACAAAGTAAGTATTTCTGACCACCATGGCCACTTTTAGCCTGTGATACAGTGCCTGCCCCATTAACTTTCAAATGCATCAAGAACACAACTATAAGCATTTAGTCTTCCCTCTTCTGAGAAGGTTAAAGATCAATGAAGGTAATATCTTGGCCTGCAGGTTCAATGTTAGATATGGCCATAAAGCTCTAACTGTTCTATATTTTGCCATGTTAGAGAAACAGATAGGAAGATTTGGGTGGGATGAACTAGATTTTGCCACAGAAACAAATACCACCAAAATGGCACCAGTTTTGTACCACACTGTTTTCTTAACTTAAAAAAATTAATTTTTCTTATTGTGGTAAAACATATACAAGATTTGCCACTTTAATCATTTTAAAATGTACAATTCAGTGGCATTAATTACATTCACAATGCTGTGCAACCATTAAAACTCTCTATTCCCAAACTTTTTCATCACCCCAAACAGAAACTCTCTACCTATTAAACAGCAATTCCTCATTTCCTCCTCCTCCCAACTCCTGGTAACCTCTAATCTACTTTCTTTCTTTATAAATTAACCTAGTCTGGCATTCTTAGCATAAGGTTTTCAAGGTTTGTTCATGTTGTAGCACTGTCAGAATTTCATTCCATTGCAAGAGTGTATCACATTTTGTTTCTCTCTTCAAGTGGGTATGGGCGTGGGTTGTTTTCACCATTTGACTATTGTAATACTACTGGTGTACAAGTGTCTGTTTGAATCTTGGCTTTCAGTTCTTTTGGGTATATACCTAGGAGCAGAATTGCTGGGTCATAAGGTAATTCTGTTTAACCTTTTGAGGAACTGCCACATGGTTTCTACAGTGGCTACAGTGTGTTACATTCCCACCAGCAATCTACATGCGTGAGGGTTCCAGCTTCTTCATATCTTTGCGAATACTTGTTATTTTGCATTAAAAAAAATTATAACCATCCTAGTAGGTGTGAAGTGGTATCTCATTGTGATTTTGATCTGAATTTCCCTAGTGACTAGTGATGTTGAGCATCTTTTCTCATATTTATTGGTCATCTGCATATCTTCTTTGGAAAAGAATGGAATGATGTGTGAACAAGAGATAATCTTTTAGAAAGGAAAGTATAATTGGTTCTTGTCACTTGTGGTGGATATGTTCTGTAAAGTCACAGTGAACCCCGAAGCAGTGATTATTGAGCCACTGCTCGTAGGGGACACACAGGCAGCAGTTCCTACCAGCCTCTGGTCACAATATTTTTGTCAATGGAGGAATCCATGTCCTTGTTTGATGTGTGTTTCTATTTAAGGACACCTTATTCAATTTAATATACATGGTTGATCCATTAACATTGAATTCACAGTCAATAGCACTGTAACTCATGGTGACCAAAGATTATCTAACACACATATTTTCTCCATAGGACATCTCCAAAGCTTATTGCCCTTAGGAACACTAAACAGCACTTCAGCACTAAGTTTGGGGTCCATTTTAAAAAGCAAAATCCCCAACAAAAAGCACAAAGGAAAAACCACGGTACTAAACAGAAGGTGAAAAGCACACTTGCTTACTGTGTGAGAGATGAAACAAAGGAGAACGTTGTCTTGTTTACCTCAGCTGGCAACATGCACGTGGGCCCATACAAAATGTTTGCCCCTCTGTACATATCTGGGAATGACTGTGAGAGTGCCGTGAATATTGATTTTGGGTGTTATAAACACATTTCAATGGATAGGTGAATTTGCTGATACTTGAATACATGAAAAATGATGATCCACTAGATTAAAATGTATTTAACCTTCTTAGGAGTAAGAGACTGAGCCAGGATTTAAGTTTAGGTCTGATCTCAAAGCTCATGCTCTTCCTTCTTGACCCCACTGCCTCCAAAACCAGTCACAGGATTACCTCTGCCCTGAGCATTTGATGAATCAATGACCAGTGCAGTAACAGTTTATTCTTCAAGCTTCCGATTCCTGTTAAAACCTTGAATAATAAACAGGCTAGAGTGGCTATTAATCATGAAAGCCACATGGACTGGTTGGAATTCCAAAGAAGGTGGAAATCAACCACCTTATGTGGAAGCGTGTGTATTTTGAATGTTCTGTGCGTACATTATGTAGTAAGGGTCACCTGAGCTGGCTCAGGCTTGACAAACTCTTTTACTTTGAGGTCTATGCAAGAGAAGTTAACGTGCTCCCAAGAAAGGTCATGTGGTCCGTGAAGTGACTGCTTCAATTCCCGAGACTATATCTTTAAATTTTATTATTTTATTTTATTCTACTTCAGGTATTTATTTATTTTGTGGTAAAATACACATAACATAAAATTTACCACCGGAACCATTTTTAAATGATGTTAAGTACGCTGCTGGGCAACCATCAGCACCATCCATCTCTAGAACATTTTCATCTTCCCAAAGTAAAACTCCATACCCATCAAACACTAAACCCCTGCCCTCCCCCTGCCCCAACCATTCTCTCTCTGTCTCTATGAATGTGACTAGTTGAGAGTGATTTTTGTTATATGTTGGGACTGAATGTTCTTCTGTGGTAACATTTCTTTGAAATGATGGTACAAATCAGTGAGGGTGGGGGGGATGAGTCAGACAATATACGTACATTTACATTTAAGTCCTTTTATAAGCAACTTTTCTTCTGTTTTTCCTGAGACAATTAGAGAATACATGGGAGACTCTGGGCCCAGCCCTTAGACTCTGTAACTAATGAGAGGACCTGGAAACTAGTGTTCAGAGCGCATTTCCACTGAGAAGACCTGTGCGATAAATCGCCCCTGACAACGGGGTGATTTCTTCTGCATTTTCAGCCTTGGGGCATTAACTCAATATTTTACAGATCACAGAATTCCCATTATGTAGCACGTCTTCCTAGCTCATGACAGAGTCATCTGATTGCTTTTGAAGTGGTCTGAGAAGTAACTGAACTTGTAAGTTAGTAATTGCAAGAGAAGAGAACTCAATGTCAACTGGGCTCAGACCCAAATAGGCATGTCTGGGCAGGCACTGTGCAGCATCCTGACATTAGTGACATCTAGTTTAAAACAATGCTTATCCACACGCTGTCACAGTGTCATCCTCAAACCAGTAGGTATTAGTACATGCTTAGCCAGTGACACTGCCCAGTTTAGTAGTGGCCTTCAGTCCTGGTCTTCAGTGATAATGACCTCCTTCCCATTGTTGCCTAGACCATTCCTTACCCTGTTTTACTTACCCTATCCAAAGCTCCCCTAGGCCTCTTTTGGAAATATTCAGGAAATAAAAGGGGGGAAAAGTTCTGTACATTTTTAGGAAATAGAGCCATTAAAATGGGGTGTTTCAGAATCAGTTCTTCTCTATGTTAAAAAAAAGAAGCAAAGATGAGAAGTAAAGACATGAAATGATCCTAAAATTATTAGTATTGATATGGTTTTGTTTTAAAAAGAAACTATCCAAAATTACATTTACTTAGGCCAGAGCAAATCTGGATTCAAAGTCAGGTAAGGTGGCTCAGAATTATATTGAAATGCAGGCTATTCAAGATGGAAGGAAAAATCTTTTGTAAGTAATCTAAGAAATGGAATTAAAAGGTACATCATATCAGGTCCCTGTCATATTTAGAAGGAAAACAGAAACACCAAATAACTGGGTATTTGTTAAAAATGGATGAAGTAGGGAAGAAAGGCATTAAGTACAGCAGCGTGGAGGCCCTGAGGCTGGGGGAAGCTTGGGGTATTGGAAGAGGGGCAGGGGATACAGTGTGGCTGGATGCTAAGAATTGTAGTTACCCACTACAAGAAACGAAACACATTTTATAGCTTTCCAACAAGTAAAGGAAAATGAAGGAAACTGGGGAAACTTCACCAAAAAATAGTAGGCTTGAAAATAGGAAAAAGCAGAGGAGCAAAGATGGTAAACAGAAAACAGAAAAAGTGTTTAGTAATATAGTTTAGTAATAATTATTTAAATTATCATAATAAAAGTAAATATACACCACAATTAAAAGACAGATGATCAGTTTGGATTAAGAAGAAAAACAATGTCCATCATATGCTGCTTTAAAATAAATCTAAAAAGAAAGGTTGAAATGAAGGAATGGAAAAGATAAACGGACGTTATAATTGGTTAATAGATCCTTGGTCATTTCAAAGTCATTAGTGATATAATTTGTTGATTACGTTGTAATAACCACCAGTTCACTATTTATATTCCTGGAAAATATTATTAATGCAGCTGTTTATAAACTTAAAAAATTTTTTTGAATGTTTCACTTATTCATTTTATTTTTAAAATATTTTTTATTGATTATGCTATTAGTTTTCCCAATTTCCCCCCATCCCTCCTCTGCCCTGCCCCTCCCAACCCTACAACATGCCTCCCCCTTAGTCCACATCCTTGGGTTGTACATATAAGTTCTTTGAGTCCTGTTTCCTATACCATTTTTTTTTATCTCTCCCTGTCTACTTTATGCCAACTAACCATGCTTCTTCTTCCCTGTACCTTTCCCCCTCATTCCTTCCTTCTCCTTCCCCACTGAAATCCCTCCGTGTGATCTCCATCTCTCTGATTCTGTTCTTGTTCTGGTTGTTTGCTTAGTTTTTGTTTTCATTGTTTTTCTTTTCTGTTAGGTTCATTTGTTGATAGTTGTGAGTTTGTTGTCATTTTACTGTTCATATTTTTTATCTTCTTTTTCTTAGGTAAGTCCCTTTAACATTTCATATAATAAGGGCTGGGTGACGATGAACTCCTTTAACTTGACCTTATCTGAGAAGCACTTTATCTGCCCTTCCACTCTAAATGATAGCTTTGCTGGATAGAGTAATCTTGGATGTAGGTCCTTGCCTTTCATGACTTGGGATACTTCTTTCCAGCCCCTTCTTGCCTGCAAGGTTTCTTTCAAGAAATCTGCTGATGGTCTAATGGGAACTCCTCTGTAGGTAACTTTCCTTTTCTCTTGCAGCTTTTAAGATTCTTCTCTTGTGTTTAATCTTGGATAACTTAATGATGATGTGCCTTGGTGTGTTCCTCTTTGGTCCAACTTCTTTGGGACTCTCTGAGCTTCCTGGACTTCCTGGAAGTCTATTTCCTTTGCCATCTTGGGGAAGTTCTCCTTCATTATTTGTTCAAGTAAGTTTTCAATTTCTTGCCATTGTTCTTCTGCTTTTGGCACCACTATAATTCAGATATTGGAACATTTTAGGTTGTCCCAGAGGTTTGTAAGAGTCTCTCCACTTTTTTGAAATCTTGTTTCTTCATTTTGATATGGATGGATGTTTATTTTTTCTTTTTGTTCCAAATCGTTACTTTGAGTCCTGGTTTCCTTCCTGTCACTGTTGGTTCCCTGAACATTCTGTTTTATTTCACTTTGGGTATCCTTCATTTGTTTTTTCATTTTTTGACCAAGCTCAATCAGCTCTGTGAGCATTTTGATTACCAGGGCTTTAAATTCTCTATCAGATAGGTTGGCAATCTCCTCCTCACTTAGCTCTCTTTCTGAGGCTCTACTCTGTTCTTTCATTTGGGCCATATTTCTTTGTCTTGGCACAGCTGATAGGCTGTACAGGGGCAGGGCCTTAGGTAGTAACCAGGGCAGGGCAACCCTCTTTGTTGTGCAGCAGCACTGCCTGTGGAGGAGTGCACTTTCCAATGAACTCTTGGTCTCTGCTGTGAGATTGGGAGCTTCTCTTACCACAGCAACCCTAGCTATAGCCCACAGCCACCTCTGAGTGCCCTTAAGTCATCCCCTCCCATGTAGTCTGCTGAGCTGGGCAGCTAGCCCTGCCCCCAAATGTCCATGCATCGCAGTGGTTTTTCTGAGTCGGCCGGCCCGGTTCATGGCCTTACTGGTCCGGTTGTTCTGGTTGATTTTTTCTTTAATTCCTTGGTTGTTGGAGTTCCATGCAGTTTGATGTCCTGGCACTTTTGGTTGTTTATTGATTTCAGATTGGTTGTTGTCCTCTTTTGGGTTGCGTGAGGAAGCAAAGGGTCTCTTCTTATGCCTCCATCTTGGCTGGAACTCCCATAAACATTTTAAGAACCAAAATAAGATTTTCATGTTAAGTTAAATGTTAAAAAAATGTAAGAAGGGATGTTGAAAAATAATGAAAGGCAAACCATCAAAAATATAGTGTAATCATATACTTAAGGACATATAAAAATAAAGCCTCAAAATATATACAGCAAAAAATAAAAATAAAAAAATCTATAAACATAATCAGAGACTTTAAGATGCCTCTCTCAGGTATTAAAAAAATCTAAAAGACAAAAATTATGAAGGCTATTAATGAATCAATAGTAATTATTGTTCATTAACTTTATTGCCTTTTTTTCTAACAATTTGGAAACATTACCTTGATTATTCTTACTTTATACTGGGAAGAAAAGATTTCACATTGTTATTTCCCAAATGGGGAACAGAAGCTAGAAGGTGCTAAGAAACTTGGTCAATGCCACTTAGATACAAACCATCTAAAACTGAACTTCTCTGATTCGTAACAGTTTTGGGATCAAAAGCCTCCTTTTCTGTGTATTCTCCTGATCTAGTCCTTGGGTTTTTCCCTCAGATATTGTAAGGAGAACAGTAGTGAAGTAAATTAACTCTACTTCCTAAATTCTAGCTCTACATGACAATGTTCAAGACATACACTTTCTCTGAGACTGTTTTCTTAAATACCCAATACAAGGTTTAGGTTCAGTAAGTTCTACAGTCTTATTTCTGCAGTTCTTACCTCCCTCCTCCAAATCTCTGAACAAGAGCTTCAGACTTAGATCTGTGTTTTGTTTTCCTAGACGGGCCTTTCCATCTGGCTTTTCCACTAACTGGCTTTCCAATCGTAATTATTATCTAACGTCCCTTGACATGTCAGGTACTGTGTTAGTTGCCCTGTAGGGCAGGAACCAATACATTACTATCTTCTTGTTATAGAAGAGAAACCGTGACTTCACCTATGTAAAATAGCTTGTTCCAATCACAAATATAGCCAGAGAGTGGCAGAGGTGGATCTGATCCCCAGTGTGTCTGATAAATCAGCCATGGCTTTTAATCACTATGCTTTGGAAAGACCGCTCATGACCATATTTTAGCAGAGCTGTTTCTCATGTGATAGTCACCATCCACATGAATGCTTGATTATCCACACAGCAACAGGGTCCAGGAGAGGATGCATGTTTCAAAATCATGCACAATAAATACAACCTCAGATTTATCCACAGAGTTTGACTTGACCCTCTCCTTCAAACAACATGAACACAGTTGCCAAGTAGTTGGCAAAAATAGTTGGTTTGCATTTCAGTTCCTTTCCCTGCCCGCCTTTATCAAAGGATATGATACTTGTAATGATTTGCAAAATGATGGAGGAGGAAGAAAAAAACAAAAAAGGAGCCAGTATTCAGAGTGTGGAACATAGAAACTGGGGAAATCATAACCTGCCCTCCTCCTCACATCAATCACTCAGTGCCAGTGAGGATGGAGACCCATCTTTTTCCCAACACTTTTTGTCAAGAGTCAAAAAGGAGGTTTTCCAGAACCCCAGGATTGCAGGGAAGAAATGCAAAGTCATCATGATCTAGGCTAACTAATATTTATAGTTTTTTTCTTGATAGCTGCTAGACTTTTTGTTACCTTTGTGGATTTTTTAAAAAGATTTTATTTATTTATTTTAGACAGAGGGGAAGGGAGGGAGAAAGAAAGAAAGGGAGAGAAACATCAATGTGTGGTTGCCTCTCACATGCCCCCCACTAGGAACCTGACCTGGCCACCAACCCAGGCATGTGTTCTGACTGGGAATTGAAACAGTAACCTTTTGGTTTGCAGGCTGGTCCTCAATCCATTGAACCACACCAGCCAGGGTGACCTTTGTGAAATTTAGAAAAAGATACCCTCTCAATTACAAATTAGAAAAAGCAAGCCCCTAATCTTGGAAGACAGAGTCCACCATCACAACTAGGTAAGCTCTGAGGTGTCTTAAATGTTAAAAAAAAATGTACTCCTTCTTTTGGGAGGCATCAGAGCACAGGTGAATATCAGCCTCTAAGCACCCCTTTGGCCAGCCACCTTTCTGCAATGCACAAACCCTACAACCATATGTGGCAGACCGGATCCCCTCCCAAGCTAAGAGCTTAGGAATTTAACTTTTCAGTTCAGAAAATGCAGGTTCATAAATTTCTTGCATAATCAGCTTCCCTTTGCAAGATCTGATCATTGAGTTTTAATCAGTCTTTTTAACTGCCATAGCAGCAACAACTACAATCCCTATTTATCGAGTGCCAACTACATGTTAGGCACATCCTAGGGAATTAAGAGAGATGATGAAAGAAGCCTGTCTGTGGAAATGGCTTTTTAGTGCCATCCATCTGGATGTTGATGAGTTGCTGTCCCAAATCTCCTTTTTATTATGCATAATTAGTACCAAGCAATTCTTTCTAACAGTGCTTCTTGGCCAAAGGTTCAGTTACTTCCTGAGGCAACCATGGATGCTTAGGGAGACTCTTCAATGACATGAGACAGGATGCCTACCTCTCTAAAGAGAAACTTCATTCATTCAATCATTTTATTGAGGTATGTGAATTATAATAAACTGTACATATTCAAAGTATTTAATTTGATAAGTTTTGACATATACATATACAGAACTCACAAAACCATCACCATAAGCAAGATAGTGAAAATACCTTAAAAGTTTCCTCTGCCTTTTTGAAACTTCTCCTTCCCACTCTCCCTCTCCCCAACCCAAGTAACCACCACTGATCTGCTGTCTGTCATCACAAATTAGTTTAAATTTTTTGGAGTTTCATATAAACAGAATCCTACACTATATACTTTTTTGTCTGGTTTCTTTCATTCAGAATTATGATTTTAAGATTTGTTTATGTTGTTGCAAATAGCAAGAGTTAATTTCTCTTTATTACAGAATTGTGTTCTACTATATGGATATAACACAATTAGTTTATCCATTCATCTGTCGATGGACATTTGGGTTGTTTCTGGATATTTAAAAGAAAGCTAAAAGCTGCCATTTTTAAAGCCCCATGCTTAAGGTATTGTTTTATTTAATCCTCACAACCACACTGTAGTTAGGTAATAACATTCTTATTTTACAAATGATGAAAGGAAAGTTCATGGAGGTAGACTAACTTGGCCAATTTGAATATAGAGCTAGTTAGTGTCAAAGCTTGTACTCTTGAACACTATGAGCTCAGAAGCTATGGGAGGCCAGCAAACAGCCTGAAGTCTGTGACGGTCTCTCACAAGGAGAGACTTTCTACATTTACCTATGTCTACTCCGTGATACACAGAGCACAACATAAAAGACAGGGTTTGGGAAGCTCCAGTTTCACACTGAACCTGGAACACAACCACACCAAAATCACATTTAGAGTAAGGGCTTGCATACATGGTACTTAATAAACAACTGTGGAGTGAAAAAATGGCTGAATGCACAAGTGAATGAATGAGCTGATGGAGAGATAGATGGATAGATGGAGGAAGTTAGTTATTAGTTGGCTTGATGGTAGATTCATCCAACCATCTCACAAAACTACTCAAAATACCTCATAAGGCATAAGGCAGAGGAGATCATGTCGATAGTAAATCAACTCTCACAGCAGCCCCCAGTGTCGGCATCTCAGTCAGCAGAAAGGTGTGCAGCTGTGAACTAATGCAAGAAGTCTAAGTGCAGAGGCCACTCCCAGTCTCAAGGATCCCAGAAAATATTCCCTGGAAAGGTTGAAGACATCTGCCTTGAAAGCTGGGAACTGCAATGGCAGGTCTCCCTTCCTGAGTTTGCAAATGAGCCTTGGCTTCTCTGGGCCTCACACTCTGCATGCGAACCTTGACAAGACCCTCCTGGTGGAATCTGGCCATGCTACAGCTGACTTCATCTGGCAGAAGCTCTCGACCTGCAACCAGCTTCTTGTCCCATCTCTGACAGCTGTGTTGAAAACAAATTCATTAAAAGGCAGTTTTATTGAATGCTGTACACATAGGCATATTTCCCATTGCCATTCAAGGGCTCAGGGCATTTCTGAAGCCAAGATAAACACGGCATCATTCATGTGACTGGTTGCCTGAGAACTGTTCAGGAGATTGTTTGGGATCTCCTATTTCCTTCTTACCTCCGTTCCCCACTCATCTCTGACCCTGCACTGAAAACATTGAGGTGAGTGACAGTGAAGCCTAACATTGGAGATGCAGCACAGAGGAAGTTTCATCCAATCCAGGTGGAGAAGCATGGGCTTCACTGCAGCCATGACATTCCATTTGGGGTCTCAGCAGGAGCTGATGGTATAATGAAATGAAGACAACACTGCAAATGGCCGGTGCATCTAATAATGGCTTTTGTGTGGTTTTTAGGAGGGCTTTTAGATTATGTATTCCCTCCCCATGAACTAGATCACCCGCCAGGCCTACAGAAATGACTACTTTGTCACTCTCTCCCTTCCCCCATATTTTTCAGCTTCTGTCCTTCTGGGTGTCTGGCTCACACAAAAAGAGCAAATTGTCAACTGCTTGAAAATTAATGGTAAAACTGGGTGCCTGGCACTATGGCCCCAGCCCAGTGGTGAGTCACAACTGTTGAATTCATGGTCCCAGATCATCTTCTGGGTTCACAGGCCACGGAGACAGCCAAGGAAGCAGGCCCAACAAAAGGATTTTAAAACAGTTTTGAATTATCTATTAATAAACACCCTTGCTTTCAGGCCACATTCAGGGGAAGCCAGTCAGGAGGTTAGATGCTGGGAATGGAAGGGTGTGGCTCATCATTTGTTACTTCCCATGGCAAACCTGCTGCAGTGTCTTGAAGACCAAAAGATGACAGTGTTGATGACTGTAGTTACCATTCAATGAGGAATTATTATGTGTCAGTATCTCCTAGGCTCTTTACAGAGTAATTCACTTATTCTTACAGCTCTTTTAGACATAAGCAGAAGCCTGTTTCCTTTACAGGGCAACCAAAGTCTCAGAGCTAGTAAGTAAAAAAGATAAGACTTGGCCCTATCGGGTTCCAACACTGGTTTTTCCATTGCCTGACAGTGCTCCACTTGGGCATGCTGCAGAAACACCTGAGGCCATGCTGAAACAGATTGCTGGGCCCACCTCCAGAGTTCAGGTTCAGAAGGTCTGGGCCAGGGCCTGAGAACATACATTTTTAACAAGTTGCCCCACGATACTTGTGCTGCTAGTGTTAATAATGTACTCTGAAAACCACTGGACTGGGCTGACTAAATCGGAAGAATTTAACCACCATTCCATGTAACAGCTCGAGTATCACCTTTCCATAGATGCCTTTTCCTTTTAAAGTAGATCCTCTAAATCTGGGACCAGCAAACTACAACCTGTGGATGGAATCAGGACATTGCCTTTTTTTGGTAAATAAAGTTTTATTGTCACATGGCCATGCTCATTCATTTACATATTGTCTATGCTTTTGCACTACAACATCACAGTTTGGTATTTGCAAGAAGAGTCTTTATGTCCCACAAAGCCTAAAATATTTATTATCTTTACAGAAAAAGTTTGCCAGGGTGGTTTTATTCTACCATCCATTTTTACTGCTTTCCCAGCACATACCTCTATCTGAAAGTGTCTCATTAGTCCAGTTGTTAATCTGACTGTACCCTCCCCCAGGATGTCATCTCCACAAGGGCAGAGAGGCTTGTTTGTAGGTGCCAGCTGTTCCCCAGTGCCTGGCGTCTAGGTGGCGCTCCGCAAATATTTGCTGAAGGGATAAATTCCATTGTTGAGTGCCTAGGTACATGAACTGTACCAGAAATGTGAGGGCCGTGGGAGAAAGTAGAGGAAACGTAGTTGTCCCCATGTGGGCTCCCAGCCAGGATGAGGGAGTGAGAAGAGCCAGAGATAAACAGATATTGCTGATGGGAAAAGAAGCATTCGAAGGCAGGGCCATCCTGCTTCCTGCATCGATTGGGAAACTGGAGGTGGGAAAGAGGAAGGCCTTAGTCACCAGGGTCAATCTGAGATTAGGAGAAACTTCCTTCCACTAAGAATGAAAGAGGTCTATGTGACACATGCTCCTCCCTCTCCTGACATGTGCCAAGTCAGCTTCCTTAGATCTGATATCCTGGGTGGATTTTCATGAAGAGGCGGGTGGGGGAGGAAGAGCCTGAGTGGGCACCAGATAAAACAGATAGCTGGTGTAAGTCCTGGCTCTGCCTCTTAACCAGCTGTAGCATCCTAGTCAAATTCCTGATTTTCCCTGAGCTGCAAGGTATTCAATGGAAAAGTGGGGGATTTTGTACAAGGATTAAATGCTATTATTTGTTTAAAATTTGTTTATTGAATGAGTAATCTATATCAGGTTACATAGGCACTGAAAAATAGTGGTGAACAAGATGATGTGTGTCTCCTTCCAACAGTTTCACATTTTGGAAGATAGGGCATGTGACAAAACGGGCAGACACAAATGTATATGGACTATCTGCTATGCTCTGGGCATATGGATTCCTTGTTGCCTTTTTAGTCTCTAAATGGACACTCTCTGTTGCTTTATTTCCATCCGTGGCAGGAACATAAATGTGGTGTATGATGGGGTTCCTCTGACTTTGCAGGGCAAGCACGGACTTGGGACTCCCCAGCCCTCAGGTCCACGGATGCCTTGGTGAGGCCTGGACACTGCATGGGCTCCACTCATTTTCCCCCAGACCATTCTTCCCCAATTCTCTGTGTAGATACAAAGTTGGTAGTGATTTCAGATGACTTCCAACCTTCATGCAAATGAGTAATTTCAAACAAGCCAGATCTCTGCATGGCAGCCTTCCTCATGTTATATAGTAGCAGCTCAAATATCTCCTCCCCAGAGAGGCTGGTCCTGACCAGTAGGTCTAAACTAGCAATCTCTCCAAAACCCCAGCCCATATCCATTATCACAGAAGGGGCTGTATTTTCTTCATAGACTATATTAAATGAGACACACGTCACTGAGACACAAAGCACTGGTAATGCCTGGCACATGTAAGCATTCACTGAAAGTTTGCATCACTATGATTAACACTGTTTTTCTTTTTAAAATCACAATCTCAAATTATCTTCATTGTTTGTTTTCTAATTTACATGTCTCCAACAACCCCTCTTACAACTACAATGTAGCAGATATCTCAGTTATCTTGTTTATTGTTTTATCTCCAATGCCTAGAACAGTGTCTGACACTTAGTAGGTGTACATTAGATATCAGTTGAGTAAGTGAATGAAGGAATGAAAAAAGCCTAATTATACTCATTTTCCACAAAATTCTCCAGCATAGTCTCTGATCCATTCCTTGCATTTTCATTAGAAGGACTAAAATCCATTGGAAGGCTGCCAAGAAGCCATCAGCCCATGCATTAGAGACGGTGAGATGGAACCAAAGAGGCTCTGAATGGCAAACTAAGAGGCCCGTGCAAGGGGCCACTCCTGCTGAGCTATTCATCCCAAAGAGAGGTTTGTAGCATACTCTTCTTTGTGGAATGGCTCTCTTTGCACCATGAGCGACTCACTTCTCACAGGCCTGGGGACTGTGATGCAGCAGACCTCAGGCACTGAGTAAGGTGGGTAGCAAAGCTCACTTCTTCAGCAGCCAGCCCTGAAGCCTACTTGGGGCATCAAAGACGTTAGAGTCAGGTGCCTCTGTCTGGGCCCATGTCCAAGCTGCGCTGACTCCGCAGAGCCAGAACTTCATTTGAACGGAGTTGCACCTTTAAAACAACCCCACAACTGAGAACCTGGGGAATAGGAAGGCTTTATAAAGGTAGAATTCAAAATTATTTTATTAAAAGCCTTTGAGATAGCTGAGAAGGAATCCAGGGTTTCTGTTAAATCTATGATTAATCCCTCTCCTCTATCCCCACCTAACCTTTTCCTGTCTTGGATAGCCAAAAGTTCCTTCTCCCCTCTTCCTGCCCAGCAAGGCACCAGTAATCAGTGCCACTTACTACAGCTTCACAAGAAAGGAGGAAAGGACACGCCACTTTATTGAACGGCTCTGTGTGCAGACACCACACTAGGATCTTTTTTTTTTTTTTAGGATCTTTGTACTATACACTCCTTCAATCAGGGCCCAGATCAGCCCTGCAGTCTACAGTTCTAAGAGTATCCACTCCTGGGTTAGGTTGTCTGAGATTGAATTGTCTCTGCTGCTCATTAGCTGTGTGATCTTGCGCAAGTTCTTTAACTTCTCTGAGTCTTGCTTTACTCACTTCTAAATCAGGGGCAGAAATAATAATTACCAAATAGGGTTGTTATGACAATTAAACAATCATGCAAAGTTAAAAATGCTTGTGGGCACATAATGAATGTTTGAAGACAGTGTAGTAATTTTCTCCACGATCATCACCATTACAAAGAGTCAGCTGAGGCTCTTGGTAGTTGAACAACTTTCCTGAGGTCAGAGAGGGATGGAGCAGCAGCGAGATTTGCCTAACTCCAGAAGCCAGGCTCTTGCCACAGGATTGGGATGGTGACATCAATGGTCCCTTGGTGTGGAAACACAAAGGGCTTCGGCCAGACCCGCAGCTCTCCAATCCTGCTCCAAACCCTGAGTCCTGGAGCTGAGAGTGCTATGGTTGGTTGGTGCTGGAGCATAGTCCTTCCCAAGATGCTACCCACCTCCTGCCCTTTGCAACCTCAGACACCTATGAAGCTGTTAGACTGGTTGGGGGAATCTCCTTAGAACACAGACTTTTAAAAGAAGTATAGGGGACAGAAATCATTGATACAGAATAATTTTTTATGGAGAAACACAGTTTAAAGTATTTTAGCTTTTCCATGTGATGCAATCCTGAATACTCTGGTTCATCAGAGGCTCTTCAAAAATACTTGCTGGGTGGCTGCCATATGTCAGGCACTGTGCTAGATGTTGGGGGCTTTCTAAAAACAAAGCAGGCAAGACCCTTACCCTCCTAGATCCTAAAACAAAGTTGGAGAGTCAAATATTAAACAAAGAATTACACCAATAAGTACCTAATTACAAGTTCGATGGATGCTAATAAGGAAAATTTCAAGGATTGCCATAGCATGTATTGGGAGTCTGGGTTGGTCAGAGAAGATACACATTTAATCTGACACCTGAGCTGTAGTCCTTAAATTAAAATCCACATAAAGAATTTTATATACCCCCACTAAAGACATTCTAGACTTCACAGGGCTCAAAAGCAACTAATTCATCCCATCTCTATGTAGAATTAGATAATCCCTTTTGCCACATATGGCAGAATACTTTGAAAGCCAAAAATTGTACAGTTATTCCTGGTATCTACTCTTGATCTTTCCTGCGATAGTTTGAAGTGAAACCTGAGAGTTATTGACAAATTACCTAATCACCACTCTTTATGTGCAGAAACACAGTTAAGGTCAATGTGAAATTACTAATGTGTGGAGACCAAGGATTTGGGGACATTTATATTTGAGAATCCTCCACAGACATTTGCAGTATCCAGAACATCAATGGAAAGGACATTCACTCAGGAGAAACAATCTGATGGCCTCTTCAGGCTTTTGTGAACAGTGAATAGAAGAACTAATATAAAAACCACACCTATGTGGACCCAATGAAAGCCATCCTCCCAGAGGATGCAGCAGTTACCACCTTTCTGGAGGGCAGTTTCACACAATGAATCTAAAGCCTTAAAGAGCTGTACACGTGACCGCTCTACCTATAGCAATTGTTCTTCAGGAGAGAAACAGGCAATTGTACAGGAAGGTCGGTTACTGTCACCTTCTTTAATATTGAGGAAAGCAGCCCCAAATGCACATATTCACAAACAAACCTTGGCTCAGAGTTGCTCCATGGTGATACTCTTGGTATTTGGGAGGGGTCAATTCTCTTTGGTATAGGTTCATCTGGTACACTTTCCAGGATGTTTAGCATCCCAAGCTCCTACTCATTAAAATAGCAATAGAGCCCTCCAGTCATTTTGACAATAACTATCTCTTCCCAAACATCCATTTCCAAATGCCCCCTAGTGGTGGGTGATGCAGCTCCAGGTTAGAAACTACCAATGGAAAACCAACCATGCACCCATTCCATAGGACAATCTGGATCTAAATATCCTGATAGAGAAAAACCTTCGTAATACATGAAGTGGAAAAAATCACAATAAGTGGATAGTATCATCACATTTTTGTCCAAAATAAAACAGAAGTGTACTCTCATATACATAGATACTTGTTATATACACGAAAAAATTTGAGAAACAATTGTCTTTGGTTGGTGAAACTGAGTGATTTTTATCTGCTTTCTTAGAAGTTTCATATTTTCTTTTCTTTTTTTTTAAATGAAGAGTTCTTCACTTTATAAAAGGAAAAAAGCAATTCTGTTTTGGAGAACAAAAGGTGACCCACCCACTGCCCACTCACACCTCTCCAATTCTTTGCCAGGATGGCACCATCTGATTCCGAGGGTACTGGTCTCTGCTCAAGTGGCCTGGGGTCACCACTTTTTTGCTCTACCAAATACTTGACCTCCTTACAATGCAGCAGCTATTATGCTACAGCTAGAACATGGCAGATATTCAATAAATGTTTGTTGAATTGAGCCATCCTTTTTTGTCTCAATTGGGCCAGAATTTTGCTGAGAGATACTCCAGCTCTTAATATCACTTTCACCCAGTGGTACTCAATCCACCCCCAGGGCACCGGGCAATATCTGGAGGCAGGCTGAGTTACCCAAACATGGGAGAAGGGCAGTATATGTTACTGGCATCTCTTGGGTAGAGTCCAGTGATGCTGCTAATCATCTTGCTGTGCACAGGAAGCCTTAACAGCAAAGAATTATCCAGTTGAAAATGTCAATAGTGCTGAGATTGAGAAACACTGCTCACCATTTGCTTTTCTTATAAGTTGTTGAATATTTTCTAAGTCTTTCCTGAGGTTTTGTGTACTACAAATTTATAACCACAGAATCTCTCAGAGACAGGGCACGTATTAATTGTTTGAGTCTGAAGAGAAATTGGAGCCTTATAGATGACTTCAGATTGTCAATCAGGGCAACTCCTGTCCTCTGTTCTGCTACTGCAGGGCTTTCTGGGTGACACTAAACACTTCATGTGGAGTAAGCACAGGATCTGAGCAACCTCCCTGAAGGATTTTCAGGCCACTCATTAAGAATCATAAGATAAATGGCTGTGCTTTCTGGCATCATCTGTTATAATAAGAAAGTTGGGTTTTACAGCTAATAGATTTTTTCCTAAAATTAAATGCCCATATTCAAGAAGACATCCCCAAATGGGAGGTGACTTTCATTTGCATTATATTTAATTGAAAGCATTTCTCAGAAGAAATAGAATAATAAAGAATACCACTTGAAGGTATATTAACCAACTCCACAATCAGGGTCTAAAATGAAAGGTTTCTAATAAAAATGAAAGCATATTACTCTCAACCCTAACTAGTCTTTAGTATTTTGCCTCCAGTACAAAGCATTTTAACATTCACTATAATTTCTCTTGATAGAAAAACGTTCTTTTTCTGAAACCAGAGACAACTAACATGATATTAAACATCAGAATTTTTATTAGTGAAAGGCATTTATGACTCAAACTTTTCTAATCTTAGAACATATTGTACAAGGTTTTTAAAATCTTCAAACCTATAAACAGTTCTGTAAGTTATCAACTTCAAAAGATCTCATAATTTAAAAATTTGAAGCCCATTTCCTTCATGCAACATGATCTCTTCAAATATCTTTAATATAGACTCATATTTTATTAGACAAATATAGAGCCCTCCAAATAACTTGAAGAGATAGTCTCTGAAGAACAATTTCCCCCTCTAATCATCTGCGTCACGGAGGTTTGAGTAAGTGTAGGGAACAGAGGAGACCATGCAAAAAACAATAGAATTATAAGAAATAGGAATAGCCTTTCATCTGACATAATTCAAACCACTTGTTTAATAACATTAATCATTTTCTTTCAAAACAAATCAAAGAACATTGTTTTATACTTTCCCAAAGACATTCATTTCAGATGAGTCAAAGTGGCCTCCAAAACAGTACAAGCACTCATGTTGTGAACTGATCAATTATACCAAGAATTAGCTTCTGCAATTGTCTGTTCCTGGCTCAATAGAAAATTTTCTCTGAATCTGAACATCACAGACTGATGTTCAATCATCTTAGAAAAGACTCTACCTAGGCAGGGAACTGAAAATAGCTTAACTTTGAAATTTCAGGGCCCAATTTAGCAGGAAGTAAAGTGAACAAAAGAAAGATGGGTCTCTTAGAAGCTGCTGGAAATGGGGTTAGCAAGAAAATGAAACAAGCTCACAGATGTATTTAGGTGTGAAAACTCATTGCTCAAGTACTGGGGGCAGAATGGTGATGTCAAACAAAGACACTCAGTCACCCACCACCTCATTTGAGTTTCTAGACAAACTCAAATACTTTCATTCCTCTTAAATGCACTCTTTAATAATACAATCCTTACTGAAACAGAAGAAAATATATAACCTCAGCCTAAAAACAGAAAATGTTCTAATTTCTTCCTGCTGGTATGCAACACAGAATTCCCTTCAGTTCTCATGGAGATTATTTCCTGTGAATGTTTCTATTTTGAGATATTTTATCCATGGTAAGAATCAGACTAGAGATCACAAAGCTGAAGTATCTGCAGGGTCTAGGAAGGTGACACAAAGGGAAAAAGTGGGCTTCGTGGAGACTATGGTCACTTTGAAAGATCAAACTCCATGTAGAAAGAATGGCCAGCTCTCAACTGAATAGCCAAAACACCAATCCTGGCAGAAATTAGATTTCAGATCCTTAAATTTTCCAGATATAAATATAAACTTTTAAATAAAAATTCCTATTATTAAGCATTAGAAACTCATTCAAAAATTTAAACAATACTTTGCTGACTAAAGAAACCCTGCTTGTGAGCTTGATTTCATCAGCCAATTTGCAACCTCAATGTTGGAAGAAGAAATGAGAAATGGCCAATCAAAGAGATATTATCAGGGTCCCATCCTTAAGTTGTTGATGAATCCTTGGGTCTTCCTTAATCATAAAGAACTTTATCCAAAAAAGTATGAACACATATAAAGTTCCTATGTTAAAATTTCAGGTTTTTTTTTTTTTTAAACTTCAAAACATTCTGTCAGACATAAAGATCTCCAGAGCAAGACACTTTCTGTGTCAGAGGAAGAGAATTGTAGTTAAACACTTAAGATCCTGGTAAACCTGTATCTAAAAGATGCACAGAGAAGATCATGAAAATGTCCAGCCAACAGCAGGGGCTTCTCAGCCAACACTGAAGCTGGTGGAAGAGAAAATTCCAAGTACTGAGAAATGAAAAGTAGAGGCTGTATTTCACTGAGAAAAATGCAATGAAACAGAAAGAAACCAAGTTCATCTCATCAAGTCAATAATATTTACAGCCTGTGGGTAGTGCCAAAATATTTCAGGAAATGCCAATGTCTTTCTTTGTAAAGCAAGGCCAACCGTAATATTTAAACAGAGCATATATATATCACCGGGGAGAATAGGCGAATCTACATTTCCTCACTCTGCTTTATAAAGAATCTTAACATTAAGATTCATGGCCATGGTAGGACTCCCTTCCCTCTCCAAAACTGAAGTTTCACTCTCTAATGTTTCAAAGCCAACATTTCTGATAAATTTCTGGACTATCTTCTGTTAACCCTTCGTGGCAGTACAGAATGAATAAGTATGGCTCGCACAGGGCTGTTTCACTTCTCTTCCTCATTTCCCAATGTGCTTCCAGACATCTTTAACCCATGGAGCCCCAACCGCTTCTCTGAGTCAGTCAAGTCAACTCTTCCTTTTGAGCTAGAATGAAGCAAGATGGGTAAGACAAAGGTAAAAGCCAAGCCGCAACTGCCTTCATCAAGAACAGTACCTGTTCAGGCTTCAGCCCAGGTGGGACCCAGGCATACTCCTCCAAGGCGCAGCCCGAGTCATCATCCGAGGTTGAGTTCCTCTGGAAGTCAAACATGAGTTTGCTGACGGTCTTCTCCATCTCCAGGGGCATCACCGTCACCATGTGCTCCTCCTGAGGGCACTTGCAGTGCAGACAGATCTTCCTGAGAGCAGCAAAGGTAGGAGGTGAGAAGGAGGGCAAAAACAAAATCTATTTTTTCACTTGACTTGCAGATCTCCAGCTCTTGGATCCCAAACCATAAGCATATCCCTTGGCAACTGGCTTTTGGCATAAGCATGTAAAGGATCGTCCCACAGCATGCCTGTCTTTGTAGTCGTGCATGTGGAAACACCGTGGAAGGTCAGAGACCACCAGGCAAGCATGCTAAGGGGTTTAAACACGGAGTCCAACCTTTCCTTCTAAATCAACACCCCAAGAGGAGTGTTAAAATAGCTTTTATTTTTACTAGGTAGAACACTGGAGATAGACCATGACCACAATTTCCTTGACTGTAATAGTAATTAAATAGATAATACATATGCTGACCAGAAATATTACCAGTAGATTTAACAAATACTGACTATATACCATTTTTATAAAAGATGCTTAGACCTTGGAAAATGGACGTGGCTTTAAAAAGAACTGTAGGTGAGATTTTCTATAAGAACAAAAATATTTTTTTCCCACTAAACAAATCTGGTTCTAAGATTTCACAAGAAAGACATTTTCACTTCCACTGAAGATCCTGTAGATTTGAAATTCTAATTAGAACCCTAAATCTTCACTACATTGGTCATTTTTAATATGCATTTTTTAATCAGAGGACCATGCATGTGAATTATTTCAAAAGTTAGCAGCTAACAATAAAAAGCTCTCCCCAAAATCGAACATTTTAAGGTTACCATCTGTTCCATTTTCCATGGCTACACAAATGATGAAGCAATAAAAAGATTCATGTCAAAACACAAAAGTGTTTCTAGCTTCCATCAATAAAATAGAGAAGAAAATATGGAGGACATTTTAAAGAAAATAAGTTGCTATATGTATACTCTCATCTTTATAATTCATTCCAGTGGCACCTTATAAAAGGCAATGAAGAGTCCATAATCCTAATCCCCATGTGTCTGAATTTTTTGATAACAGCTTTGTTAAGATATACTTCATATGTCACAGAATTCACCATTTTAAAGCATACGATTCACTGGCTTTTAGTATATGCACAGAGTTGTGAAATTATCACCACCGTCTAATTTTAGAACATTTTCATCACCCCCAAAAGAAAAATTGTGCACATTAGCAGTAACTTCCCACATTTCCTTTCTCTCAGGTCCTGACAGCCACTACTAATCTATTTTCTATTTCTATGGTTTGCCTATTCTGGAAATTTCACATAAATGGAATCATATAATAGGCAGGCTTTTGAAACTGGCTTCTTTCACATAGCATGATGTTCTCAAGGTTCATCCATGCTGTAGCATGTGTCAATTCTTCATTTTCTTTTATTGCAATATAATATTCCATTGTATATTTTGTGTATCTATTCATCAGTTGGTATTTAGATTGTTTCCACTCTGACTTTTGTGAATAATGCTTCTCTGAATATTTATGTACAAATTTGTGCATGTGTGTGTGTATGGACATATGTTTCTAATCCTCTTGGGTAGATATCTACGAGAATTGTTGGGTCCTAAGGTAACTTTCAGCTTAATAATTTGAGGAACTGTCAAACTGTTTTTCAAAAATATATGTACTATTTGGACTTCTGGCCAAGATGGAGGCGTACGTAGACACACTGTGCCTCCTCACACAACCAAAAGAGGAAAAACAACAATTTAAAAACAAAACAAACAACCAGAACTGACACTGCAGCTGCCTGAAGAGTTCCGCAGCAGGTGCACTTGGGCAAAACATGGCGGGCGCACTCAGCGAAACCTGCGGCCGGCGCACCCAGAGAAGCCCGTGGCTGGCCGACTGGGAACCAGTGGGGCCAAGACTGGTGGACCAGGCGGTCCCTCATTCTTGCACAGATAAACCTGGAGAAAAAGCTAGGGAGAGAAGCAGACCATGAAACCCATCATCATGGGGAAATAAAGCCTCAAACCACCAACTGAAAACACCTGTGGGGTTTAGGCACCAGCAGGAGGAACTCCAAGCCTCCCAGGAGAGCTTATTGGGGAAAAGTGACTGGGAGCCGGCTGAGAGTGGAGCAAGTGCCATTGTTCCCTCCCAGGCCCTGCCCCCACAGGCAGTGTCACAATACAACAACATAGGTTGCCCCAACCTGGTGAACACCCAAGGCTCCGCCCTTTAAAGTAACAGGTGCACTGGGGGGGGGGGAGTAAAAAAATGGCCCAAATGAAAGGGCAGATCAAAACGCGAGAAAAAATACAACTAAGCGACGAAGAGATAGCCAACCCATCAGATGCACAGTTCAAAACACTGGTAATCAGGATGCTCACAGGATTGGTTGAATTTGGTCACAAATTAGATGATAAAATGAAGAATACGCTAAGAGAAATAAGGGGAAATGTATAGGGAACCAACAGTGATGGGAAGGAAACTGGGACTCAAATCAATGGAGTGGACCAGAAGGAAGAAAAAAATATTGAACCAGAAAAGAATGAAGGAACAAGAATTCAAAAACACGAGGAGAGACTTAGGAACCTCCAGGATATCTTTAAATGTCCCAACATCTGAGTCATAGGGGTGCCAGAAGGAGAAGAGGAAGACCAAGGGATTGAAAACTTATTTGAACAAATAATGAAGGAGAACTTCCCCAAGATGGCAAAGGAAATAGACTTCCAGGAAGTCCAGCAAGCTTAGAGGGTCCCAAAGAGGAACACACCAAGGCACATCATCATTACATTACCCAAGATTAAAAATAAGGAGAGAATCTTAGAGGCAGCAAGAGAAAAGACAGTTACGTACAAAGGAATTTCCATAAGACTGTCAGCTGATTTCCCAAAAGAGATCTTTCAAGCAAGAAGGGGCTGGAAAAAAGTATATACCAAGTCATGAAAGGCAAGGACCTACATCCAAGAATACTCTATCCAGCAAAACTTTCATTTAGAATGGAAGGGAAGATAAAATGATTCTCAAATAAGGTCAAGTTCAATGAGTCCATCATCACCCAGCCTTTATTATATCAAATGTTAAAGGGATTTACATAAGGCATGGAGGGATATCAACAGGGAAATGGGAGGGGGAGAGAGGAGGAAAAAGTACAGAGAATAAGTAGCATAAATGGGAGGTAGAAAACAGACAGAGGGAGATTAAGAATAGTATAGGAAATGTAGAAACCAAAGAACTTATGTGTATGATCCATGGACAAGAACTAAAGGGTGGGGAGTGGGGGGGGGTGCAGGGCGGAGGGGAATAGAGGAGGGAAAATGGGGTAACTGTAATAGCATAATCAATAAAATATATTTTGAAAAATATATGTACTATTTTACATCCCCACCATCAATGATTAAGCATTCCATTTTCTCCACTTCCTTGCTACACTTGTTATTGTCTTTCTTTTTGATTGCTGCCATCCTAGTGGGTGTGAAGTGGTATCTTATTGTGGTTTTGATTTGTATTTTCTTAAGAGCTAATAACGTTGAGCATGTTTTTATGTGCTCATTATATATCTTCTTTGGAAAAATGTCTATTCAATCCTTAGTCTTTTAAAAAATTGTTATTTGTCTTTTATTATTGTTATAAGCATTCTTTACATATTTTCTGGATACAAATCCTTTATCAGATATATGATTTGCAAAAATTTTCTCCCATTATGTAGGTTGTCCTCACTTTCTTGATAATACCTGTTGAAGAACATGTTTTTTTATTTTTATGAAGTCCAATTTTTTTTTCTGTTGTTGCTTGTGCTTTGAGTATCAAATCTAAGAAACCACTGCCTGGCCCAAGGTCATAAAGATTTATTCCTGTATTTTCATCTATGAGTTTTATGGTTTAGCTTTTACTCATATATTTGGATCTATGTTCCATTTTGAGTTAATTTTCACATATGGTGTGAAGTAGGAGTCCAAATTCATTCTCTTGTGGCTATACAACTCTCCCAGCACCATTTGTTAAAAGTCTATTTTTCCCCATTGAATTGTCTTGGCATCCTTGTCAAAAATCAACTGATCATAAATTTAAAGGTTTATTTCTGGACTCTTAATCCTATTCCATTGACTGTATGTTTGTCCTCATGCCAGGACTACACCGTCTTCATTACAGTTGTCTTGTAATAAGTTTTGAAATTGTGAAGTGGGGCTCTTCCAACTTTGTTCCTGCTTTAAAAAAATTGTTTCGGTTCTTCTGGGCCCCTGGCATTTGTACCATAAAATATAAATCTTGGAATTAGTTTGCCAATTTCTGCAAAAATATCCTACTGGGATTTTGATAGGGATTGCATTGAACTTGTACATCAATTTGGAGAATATTGCTATCTTAATAATATTAAGTCTTCCAATCCATGAACAAAGGATGTCTTTCAATTTATTTCAGTATATTTTAATTTCTTTCAATGCTATTTTGTGGTTTTCCATGATAAATCTTGCACTTCTTTTGTTAAGTTTATTTCTACGTAATTTATTCTTACTGATGCCATTGTTAATAAAATTGTTTAATTTCTTTTCATATTGTTACTGTACAGAAACACAAATGATATTTGTACATTGATTTTGCATTGTGCAATCTTTCTGAACTTGTTTATTAGTTCTAATTGTATGTGTGTGCTTTCCTTAGGATTTCCTATACACAAGATCTTGTCATCTGTGAATAGGCACAGTTTTATTTCTTTCCAGTCTCATGTCTTCTGTGTCTTTGTCTAGCCTTATTGCCCTGGCTAGGACCTCCAGTGCAATGGTAACTTGAAGTGGCATGTGTGGATATCCTTTTCTGGCTTCTGATCTTAAGGGAAGGCAGCCCATTTTTCACCATCAAGTATGATATAGCTGTGGGCTTTTAAAAGCTGTCCTTTATCACATTGAAGAAGTTTCCTGCTATGCTATTTTGCTGAGTGTGTGCTTTGTTTTGTTTTGTTTTGTTTTATAACAAAAGGGTGTTGGATTCTGAGTGCTTTTTTAGCACTGATTGAGGTGATCAGTTGGTTTTTGTCTTTATCCTATTAAAGTCTTGTGCCTGGATTTTGACACCAAAATGTATTGAAGAAACAAAATCAGTTTAGTCCAGCCAAATCAGGCTTGTCAGATTCTCCCACTTCCTGCTTTTTATCAGACCAAAAATACAGACAAACAGATGCACACGTGGATCTGGTTTGCATCTCCAAATTCAAAGACGTTTCATCCAAACCTTGGCTGTTCCTTTTAAAAACAGTCAGACCTCGTTTTAACAGTAACTAACGAATCAGTTACTTTTAAGAAGTCAGAGGTTTTAGGAAGTTGTCAGGTATTTTTTTCCCCCTACAGAACTTTTTATGCCAGCTTATGATTTAATAAAAAAAAGTTTTAGTGTGCTTAAGCAAATTTAGGTAGTTCTTCAATGACTAATGTGTTTTTTACTAGAAAGTCATACTTTTAAAACAAAAAGTAGAGGATTTTTTAAAAACCAAAATCAGATTCTAGAATAGCCATCATTGAAACTTATTCAGCAATGCAGAGAGAAGTACAATATTTAAAGCTGGATGGATGTGATCTAATAAACTAAAGCTCCAGGAGAAGAATAAAAAAGATAAGAAGAACATGAATCATAGAATTACAGAACCAGTTACAGAACAAGTCTCACTGAGGAGAAGCATAAACATAAAAGAAAGGGGAGAGGGCTAAAAGCCCTATGTAGTCATTCAACAAATAACTATCAAGCACCTACCAGGCACTGCTTTAGGCATTTGAGATATCTCAGCAAAACACCGATTCCTACCTTCATGGAACCTATGTTCTTTTTTATTAATAATTTTATTTATTTATTTTTAGAGAGAGGAGACAGGAGAAAGAGAGGGAGAGAAACACTGATGGGTGGTTGGCCCTCACATGCCCCTCACTGGGGCCCTGGTCTGCAACCCACGCATGTGCCCTGACTGGGAATCGAACCAGCGACCCTTTGCTTCGCAGTCCAGAGCTCAACCCACTGAGCCACACCAGCCAGGGCAGAATCTATGTTCTTAGAGGAGGAGAAACAAACAATAAGCAATAAACATTAACAAATTCAATCATTTAATACATGAAAGGCACTAAGTGCTACAGAAAACAAGAAAGATGAGGCAGGAGAGTGACCAGGATTGGGGTGTGGGCATTCACGAGCAAAATGCACAGCAATGGCTAGAGAAAAGTTAAGAAAGTTGAGCAACTTTCTTAAACATTACACAAAGGATTCCAGCTTCACACACCAAGAAAGAAATATCACCCCACTTTCCAGAGAAGACGACAAAGGTACAGAGAGGTTAAGCAATATCAGCCCTAAGTCGCAAGCACAACAGTGATTCAAAGTAGGATCTGACTCTTAAACAAAAACAATTACCTATAGATAGCATACATGACCAACCACAGAATACTCTTTTACTCCTGAATAGCAAACACATTCAGAAAAATCAAACCAAAGAGGGAAGAAAATAAAAGTCGTAAATCGAAGCCAGGAGGACCTTGTACTTCCCTGCCAGCTGCCTGCCTTCCATCCTCATTTATAACTCACAGGCACTCCTGTGGCAAAGCATTTTTATTTGTAAAGGATTTTCAACCTCAGAGTGGTTTCATCACAGCCTTTGAGCATCACAGACTAATTTAATAACCTCTGTTTACAAATGGGGAACTCAAGGCCCAGATGCTCAGAAAGAGCAGGGGGTCAGAGGTAAAGCCAAGAGGATTTCTCTCAACCCTCCTGTGTCTCTCCCCCTCTTGGCAAAATGCACACCCCCCATCAGCTCTCTCTATTGATGCACTGATTAAAGCTTTTCAGGAGTGCGTGGGGAAGTATATGATTTAGTCTGTTTTCCCCCCAAACAGACATTTATGAAAATAGAACCTGCTAGTAAAGCAGGATTTCATTTAAAAAAAAAATCCAACCATATAAAGCATGCATTGGTTTCATCCTGTCAGAGTTGACATTCTACCTGCACATAATTGGATTTGTGAATGACAAGCTTCCAAGGAATAAGGCATGATTCAGAGAGCAGAGATCCTGCATTCCCTCTTCTTCTTTTCCTCTACCCAGCAACAACCCTTACACGGCCTCCCCAAACCCCACACAAAAAGTTGCAGCTATTAATTCATTCGCTTTCACATTCAGAAGCCACAGTCTACTCTTCCATGGAATAAACGATACCTGCAGGTGAGGCTCTCTTTTTAAGCATTTTAAAGTACTCTGGTCACCTGCACTGGTGACCATACTGTTTGGAGGATGACTAACAATTTGTATTAATTAACTGCTCTACCATGATGTGGAAGGGTTCATTATAAAAAGATTGGGTGTGTGCCTGGGGGGGTTCCTCATCCCTGAGATGTTGACAGGTTATTTACAACACTAAACTCTGAACCATCATGTTTTACTTGTGTGAGAAGTGATAGAATGAAAGCAAAAAGAAATCCTCCTTTATCATATGATTCTGACAAGTTCAAGTCATACACTATAGCATTCTAGATTTGGATGGGATTGTAATAATCATTAAGTTCCTTTAAAAAATTTTCCTTCTCTCTCTCTCTTTCACTCCCCCCACCCCTTTTTAATGAGAGGAGTATATCTTTTGCAGAAGAACTTACATATGGAAATACATTTAATATATAACACAGAGTTGCCCATGTTGATGTGAGGGAAGGAGGCCCTGAGCTCAATTTCTCTCAAGCTCAACTTCCTTCCCAAACTTCAGGCATTTCCATTGTCCTAAGGACCCAAGGTTCCAAAGACACAAGGATGAAAGCCAGCACACTGCCTTGGATTCCGCAAGGTTGTTTCCAGTACTTATCAAAATATGAAATAGGTGCCCAATAATTTGGTGGATGAGAGAGAGAGATAGAGATAGAGAGAGAGATGTGCTGTGAATGGCTTTTAAAAGACAATTCTTAATCATGAAAATCTGCATATAAACGATTCTAGTCATGGGAAATTTCATATCTGGTTGCCAAAACATTTCAGGGAGATGATTCAGGAGTAGTGACGTGCCCAGTGACTTTGACTAGACAGGTCTGACACAGGCCAGGAAGTGCACTTCTGCCAGCAGCCCAGGTGATTTTGATCACACTTGGAGGACACTCTTCTGTAGCTAGCCTCCTACTTAGAAGGTGCTGCAGAGTGCAGTCTGAAAACTGGTGTGTGTTCTACCAACATAACTCATGGTCTCAAAAACTATGAGCAATGTACATTTAAAAAAAAAAGCCTGTTTAAGGGGATCTATGCCAACTCCTTCTAACCACCATGTCTTAAACTCTTGCATCACTAAGCCCACCTGCCACTCAGCTGGGTACTCACTAGGACACCCAGTGTGTGAAAAGGTGCTGGTGAGAGGCAGGACCACACCAGCCACCAGAATGGTTTCTCTCATTGCCAGCCCTGCCATCTGTCCTCCTGCCTTTCATCTCACCCGTGGTATGGGCTTGTCTGTCCCAAGTTCACAGCCAGATCAGGTTCAGGCCACTTTTATGTATAGCACCAAGGGGTAGACTGCTTAAAGAGTGGCTCGGCCCCAACACAAACCAAGTGATTGATGAGGAATATGCACTATGATGAACTCAACATGGCAATGCCTCAGTCAGCTGAGATCAGGCGTGGGAAAATATACTTTTGTTAAAGATGAAGTGCTAAAATAACCCAAAGGCCTTCACAGCTTTTTGCTAAATAACAGATGTGTCCTAGGTATTTAAATTCTTTCATGACTTCAGCTCATGAAAGGCAAAGAATAACTCTTTTTATTCTTAATAAGAGGAAATCTTTTTCTCCTTATTATAATTTAAAGTTACTGCTTCCTTATCCTTAAAAAAAGCAACACACAATTAATGTAGAAAAGGATCAGGAATTACAAATTACAGATAAGCCAGAAGAAGAAAAATATTTCAAAACACTCACAGTCCCAGAGATAATCACTGTTAAACAGAAACAGCTGCTGGTCCTCTTTTTCCCTCATGTTAAGAAACTGGAGGCCAGATTTCATTCTGTGCACTCGCCACCAGCACGCACCGAGAGACAAGGCTCTGGCCTGAAATGACAAGACATGAGCCACCCACACGTGCACACACAATCCTCTTGGCAAATGGCTGTGCATTATTCAGTTCTGATAAGTGGGTTTGTTCTGATCTGGTGCTCTGTAGCCGGCTCAGAGAATTTATTTACATAGTCTGGAAGATGCTGGCAGCATGGGGATTGCATATATGTATATTATGGGTATCTCAGAATTCAGTTAAGTCCTTCAGATAAAAAACATCTGAAAACCAGACTTCAACATCTATCAGCTTTCAGTTTTCTGTGCAAGTGGGGAAAGATGGGCATGGATAATTTAAAACCACCATGCATTGGCTCTGAATTGCATCTCTGTATACCAGTCGCATACTCTCAGTGCTGCAATAACTTACGTCACCTCAAACCACCCAAAAGACCTGCCCTGGCAGGATGGGCTCAGGAGCAGCTGGGCAGGACTCTGGCATTTTCAATCTGTTCTGCTGCCCAGTTTCCTTGGGTTTCTAATGAGAGCACCATCTTTTCACATGCCATGCAAAGCACCAGCTTAAAATGGACCAAAAAAAGTATTCTGAGTTTACTGCCCTTGGGAACACCTTTCCCAGGCTTCTGGAGGTAAATAAGTGTTTTGGGTGAATAGAGGTTTTATTGGGTTGCAGGCTGCCTGGAAGTAAGTGAATAGACAGTGGTTGCACTTAACAAAAAAGGCATGACCCTGCTGTGCTTAAGTGAGCCAGTAAGAACTGGAGGCAAGGTCTTCCTGCCCTAAAATACTATTGAGATAATCCTGCCCCCCACCATGAAGAAGTCAGAGTCGTCAAAACTGAGCTGTCATAAAGAACACAAGCTGTTCCTCTACAAAACTGCTTGGGTCACAGGATTATGACCCACACACAGGGCTTCAGCTTCCACCTTCCACCCCCTCTCCTCCAAACACAATAGAGGATCAGAATGGCAGAGAGGAAGGTAGGAAAAAATATATTTGTGGGGGCTGGCCTGAAATGAAATGAGGGTGCTCCAAGAGGTGAAAGTCTATTCCCAGAGGATCAAGGACTCCACACAACAGGTCTGACCTCCAGGGCCCTGCCCCCTGCCTTCCACTCCCACAGGCGCTTTGGTACTGGAGGACAGCAGGTCAGGCTGAATACAGTGGCTGCATTTCTACTATTAACATAATTTCTTACATTTATGGAGGATTTATTATAGTCATATTATTTTTACACAGTTTATCTCATTCATTCATTCTTGCCAGTCCTGTAAAAATAGCATTTTTATCCATTTCACAGCTATACAAATTTAGGCTATGAATTTATAAGCCACTTTTGACTGAAGTCATACAAATTAGAACCTATGTCCTCTGACTCCAAAACCAGTGCTCTTTCTACCAACTTGTTTTGGGTGGCCAAATTTTCCTTCTTTTCTTCTGTGCATTTTTCCATGCTAATCTTCATCCATATCCATCCCTCCATTCATATTCATCCATCCATCCATCCATCCATCCACCCATGTCCATTGAGACATTCAACCTCCCAACCAACCATCCAAGCAAACAACAGCAGCTGAGCACCTACTGTGTGCCAGAGACTGCACTAAGATGCTGGCACAGAGCAGCGACCTCATGGAGTTTAGAGTCAAGAGAAGGAAACAGACAACAGTCAGGTGGACAAACAGATAAATTTGCTATTTATAAGTGGTGATAAGTATCATGATGGAAACAAAACAGGGAGAGGAGAAAGAGAGGGACTAAGGATGGACCAGAAGAGGACTCCCCACTGAAGTGACATCTGAGTTGCAACTAGAAGAGTAAGTATGAGGCAACTCTGAGAAAAACCAGGAGAGAGTTTTCTGGGCACAGGAAAGCAAGAACAAAGGCTCTGAGGTGGGGAAGAGTTTGTTATGAGTCATTCTCAGGAGGTGGTGTGTGTCTTCCCCTCTCCCATCACTGTCTACATTGATGACAGTGACCCAACTGGCTGAGCCACTGCCTGTCCCAAAGCTCAAGCATGGATGTAAAATTTAGGGGATGGTGCCATCTTAGTGGGCGTAAGAAAGTTCTTCCATTCTCCTGAATTCTCTTCTCCTTAGAATTCTTATATCCCCCTGTATTGATACCTAACTGTCAGTATATCCTATTCTCTCCCAGCCACAACATTTTGTTTTCCCCCCTTTCTTGGCAGTCTGAATGAGGGACCCAGACATGAACCTTGACACTTGCCATATCTGGAAGCAAGATTTATATCTCTATGAGAAAGGAATCATGGTTTCCTAATAAACACACAAGTTAAAGGGCGGAGACCATGACAGGGCCAGCTGGGTAGGAGGCTGCTGTGTTCTGAGAGCCAAAACCCTGCTGCCTGGCCCTGCCCAACTCCTGCCCTCCGCCTGGGCTCCAGCGGCTCTGGCCATCTGCACCAAGAGGAGCTTCTCTCCCCCTGGTGCTGCCAAAGCTGATCTAGGATAATTTTCAGTGACAGTTGTTTCCTCTCTTAATTCATATGTCAATTCATACTTCAGTGAAGAAATATAGTATCCTGCTTTAGATTAATTATTTTGTAATTTTTGAGCAGTGGAAATACATTAAGTCTCCTGGATGACTTTTCATATTTTGGACATCTCTTACCATACTTATATTTACAGGTATGATGTCTCAGCAATTGAGAGATGTGGTCATAAATTGAGTTTCCTCAGAATCAGATCCTCAAAAGGTATCCGAGCATAACGAAGTTTGGGAGGTAATCCCAAAAAGTCCTGATAGGGAGCTGGAGAAGGAAAGCAGGGAAGGGAAGGATGTGAACATAAAACAAGGGGATGAGCAGGCTGTAGCTTTGGGCAACTGTGACTGTGACTCATTTCAGCTGAGGAGGCATAGCAGGTGGCATAGAACATTCCTCAGAGATGTTCCATTGGAGAGTCAAGAACGCAGTGGTACTTATCCACCAATTCCCAACAGTCCTTAGGTGAGGACCACTCCTGGGGCCCTCTTACCATACACGCAAAAGAGGACAGCTCAAGTAAAAGGTTAGTTTCTACTGAGACAGGAACTATGGGTCAGAGTAGTGAGTGCCAAGGGGGAAGAAGGCCAAAAATATTTGCTGCCCGCAGCTTTATTTATTAAACAAAAATTCACTGAACATCTACTATGTAGTATGTATTCTGGTAGGTGTTGCGAGGAATTAAAAGAAACAAACAAAAGCAGTAAGGAATCCCTGTCTCCCTGGGATACAAAGTTGTATATATAGCCACAAAGAGCTAGACCACAACTTTCAAAGTGAAGAGTACTTGTGGATATGTTTAAAAGAATGCCCTTGTTCTGAGGAGATAGATGCTGAAATATATACAAGTACAGGATGATGTTGGCAATTTGTTCTCGGATGGTTCAGCAATAATAACAAGGTGTGAATGCAGGGTGGTGAGGGGGAGGGATAAGAAAGAGGGCGGGAGAGAGGAAAGAGAGAGAAGCACAAATGTGGCAAAATGTTAACAATAGAGAAAGCTAAAAGGGTTTATGGAAGGTCATTATATTATTCTTGTAAATTCTCTGTAACATTGTGATTTTTCAAAATAAGTTTTAAAACAAACAAAAGTAAAAATTACATTGACTTTGCTGTTAGGTCAATGATTACTAGAAAACCTACTATGCGCCAGCCACTGTGCTACAGAGAGTTCCTGTAATTGAGAAGTCAGAGAGGGCCTCCCTGAGGAAGCTGCACCTGAAGTGTGCTAAGCAGCAGGTTGCTAGGCAAAGAGAGAAGGAAGGGGCATTTATGACAGGTAAATAAAGGCGTGGCAGTGGGACAGAGAACATGGTATCATCAAGGTATTGGGAGGAGTCTTAGAGGGTGACAAGGTGGCAGCTGGAGACTGACACATGCAATCTATGGGGAGGAGTTTTGACTTTATTGCAAACATGTTCACAGCCAGTGAGGGATCTGCCCACCAAACACCAGCTAGCTAATTCAGCATGGTGATGAATAGACAGAAGGAACCTGCAAAGGAGAAGAGCTTGGCCACTGATGGTGTCTCCATAGCAACCTGCTACTTGCTTCATCATGTTTCTACCAAAGGCGGTGTGAATCTAGAGCAACTCTGATTTCCTTAGCTGCTATCAGACCACTGTCCTGCTAAGATAAACCAAGGTGGATGAATGGCGGTTACCCCTTGTGGATAGATTCCTTCACTTCATTTTTTCCATAGGCTAACAGTGATTTTATAGCACGTCTGTCTTCATTGGACACTTAGCACAGCAAGTTCCTGGAGCTCCTGCTTTGCAGACAAGTCCTTCTGAGAAATGACTGCAAACCACCTAATACTCTGTCTCTAAACTTCAAGGCAAGAACTGGAAGATGCCACGGAATATCTTCTTTTCTCTCTTTCTCCTCCATGCTATCTGCTGAGGGTCTTGTTAAGTCTTTACCTACCTTGTGGCAGAGGCTGGCTAACCTCATGTAGACAAGAGATGAGAAATTAAATACACCCTAAGTACTTGAAGACAGTACATATAGTGCAGTGGATTAAGACCTTAGATTCTGGAGGTATAGTGACTTGGGTACGAAACTTAACTCTGCCACTTCATTAAGTTGCTGTCAGAATTAAACAACTTAATACGTGCAGCATGCTTGGTATAGTGAAAACTGACAATGTTTGCTGGCCCACCCTATGCTATGTGTAGGAATATAAAGTAAAACAAACAAGTAAATAAAAATTGTCATGGTTCTTGCTGACTAGAAGTCAATCTAGGCCCTAGTAATATATTCTAGTTACGATGGAAACAGATCAATGGAAAACAGAGAGGTGATGAGTAAGTCATTTTTACGTCTTTCTGAAACACCTAGTGTATACTAAAAGTGTGCTAGACTAAGCAAGGTAAATTTGATTACCATTCTTACCAAAGGATCACTAAGCCTTTACCATGCTTTCAATATTTCCAGGTCATACAAGTAACCTTTCGTTCTTACCAAGATACAATCAGGTAGATAGTTTGAGTATTAAATGAATGACCCCTGCGACTAATCAAGCACTTAGAGCTTGCCATGCACTTCTAATTCACACAGTTCTGTGAATTGTCAAAAATCTCTGTAAGGTCAGTCAGAAGAACAAGGGTGATTACTGCCATTTAATAGATGAAGAAGGTGAAGCCCAGACAGGCCATGTGCTGTGGATGTACTACTAAGTGTTGGAGTGTGTACAACTTCAAGTCTACTTCATTTCCCGCCAAGATGGGGGATGTAAAGTCAGTCTGGTTCCATTACTAGGGTATGATTTTCCTGACTTTTCTTTCGAAGAAAATATTTTCTAAGCAGATGCTGGCCTCTGTGCTGAGCACTTTCCATGTATTCTTTATTTAAACCTTAAAACACAGTCTGAGATTGAAATTATTATCCTCATTTTACAGATGGTAAAACCAAGGCTCACAGAGTTTCTGTAACTTACCCAAGTCTCACAGCTAAGAGACGATAAACATGAAAATGCAAGCCCAAATCTGCTGGACCCCAGAGCTCTTCATGAAATGCCTGAATGCCTTTTTGAGGCCCCTTCAGACTGACTGCACTGGTCCCTTAATCCATGTAAAACAAGTTGTGCTTTTCTCCTTGTTCACATAGAGGCCCCCAAATCACTGGCAAGTCATAGGAAATTCTTAAGTGGCTGCTTATTAATAACATTTTCAGTTTATATTAGGCCGCCTTTCATCCAGGGGAACTCAGCCAGCTCCATACACAGAGAAGCACTGAAATCCAGTCATTTCTGGAGTGGACGGGGGCCAGCTGGCAAGAGCATCCCTCAGGGGCTTGGCTTGTGGAGATTCTGGCAACGGTCACACCCTTCAAAACTTGACAGGGGCCCTTTACTATTCAAGCTGAAGGGCTCAAGGCAAAAACTTCCCAGAAATCCATGTTCCTCAGTGAATGAGGCCAAAGGCTCAAGATGACCCCAGTGGTCTCAGGAAACAAGAGCATCAAGAAATTGGGTGTTTCCCCAAAATTGATGCTGGGAGTAAAGCCTCTCAATTCAGAACGAGTTAAAAGCAACAGGGAAAGGTGTTATTTTCAGGAGAGCCCTGCTTCAGTTAAATCCAAGGAAAACAACAAGTTTCTCAGGATTTCCCTTAGCAGGGACAGGCAAAAAAGGCAAGATGATGACTTTTCTTGTTCAAGCTGGATCTACGGAAAGGTTTTTGCAGTTTTGTTACGAGACATTCTGCATCAGTGAGAGGACAGAGGGGAGGACATGGAAAGAAAAGAACACTTCCTGGCTTCATGTTTTGTTGGAAAGAAGCTCTTGATGAATTGAATTTACATGTTCTACAGGAGTAAAGGTTTGAAATTATTTAAAATGTATATATTCAGATTTGACAAGGTGATAGTTGAAGGATATTTGCCCCTAAATGCACACCGCTGCACTGCCACCCCTGCCCCCTTCCCTATTCCAAAGCCTTTGGATGTAGCAAGGCCCTCACATGCCTGGTGTAGCTGATACAGTGAACACAACCAGCCCAAACTCTGGGCTTCCTCGTACACAGGATAAGTCACAGTCATTTATTCATCACCCTGTCTCCGCATATCTGTATCTTTCCTCCCCTTCTTCATTTCATCATTACCTCCTGCCTGGGCTATGGCAATAGCTACTTCTAATTCCCTGTTCTCAATCTCACTCTTCTAGAATCAATTTTCTCTCAACTGTTTGTTTTTAAAATAATTGTGATAACACTCAATAACCCTGCTTAAAATGTGCCATTGGCATACCTATGTAATTAGAACGAAGTACACAATCATTAACCCTGGTCTACAAGATCCAATATATAACCTGGCTCCTTTCTCTCTCTCCAACTTCATTTCGTCCCACTGCTCATCCAGTCTACCATGTTTCAGCCTCACTGACCTTTCATTGTGTTTTGAACTTGCCAAGGGCATCCCTCCCTTAGGGTCTTTGCAGTGGCTGTCCCTCTGTCTGGAATATATTCCCTTCCACTCTTTATGACCTGACCTCCTTTTCATTATTCTTCTCCTCACTCATAGGTACCTCCAACAAGATAACTATAAAAAATATCACATTTACCCTACTCATTCCCTATCTATTCTATTATTCTTAATTTTTTCTTAACACTTTTCACCATCAGAAACTACCTTACTTGTTGATGAGTCTCTTATGTTTTTCCCACAGTGATGTAACTTCTGGAAGGCCAAGGAGCTTACCTTGCATCTAGGACAATGAGCATTCAATGAGTTAAAAATTTTGACTTTTAAATGCCTAAGCCCAGAACCTAGCTTGATAGTTCTGAACCAGCAGGCTACGGATCCTTCATGGGCATGCACACAAGGTATGATCAATGAGTAAAATTTTTTATTATTTATTTTATGCAATAATTGAAACTATATTTTGTTACAATGATGCCAAAAATGTAGAGTGTGAGTTAACTACATGATTAGTATCATTAAAACTACACCAAAGAAAGACTGCCATTTTTCCTGGATTAAATGAAAGCATGTGAAAAGGAAGGTTAGGGCAGAGGAGAATATACATTCTGTCGAGAATGACCAAGAATTGAACCATAACTGTAGTGTAATTTAATTCTGTTAGATGTATCACAAATGTCTAATATTTGAAAGAATTCCTTGAGTATAGAAGAACTGAAAACTCCTAACCTAACCCAAAGTAAATGTTCAAAACATTGTTAAATGAATAATGAAAAGTATCTGAAAGTGAAGAAGTAACTATACCCTTGGCCTTGGTATCTGAGACCACAGACCTCAATTTGTTCATTTGTAAAATGGAAGACAACCAGGAAATTCTCCCTCTAGTTCCACAGAGCTTAGCATTACTTGGGGGCAGCCATGGATAAAAGCATATGAGGTCTGTCTAGAAAGTATCCAGCCAGCCATGTAATATGAAAAATAGAGACATATATTGGAGAAGATATAAGAAACATTGTACATAAGACAATGATGCCTCAGTCCCCTTCAAAGTTGGCACCTTGCGACCTCACGCAGTTCTCCCAATCACCATCAGCTGCCCCATCATATTTTCCTGAATCTCACTAATGATCTGAAATCTCTTCCTTTTCAAACATGGTTTTAGTTTTGGGAGAAGCCAGAAGTCACAGGGTGCCAAATTTAGGCTGTAAGGGGGTTGAGCCACCTGGGCGATTTGATGTTTCACCAAAAAACTGCATGAGATGTGATGCATGAATGAGTGCATTGCCATGATGAAGCTGCCAATCACCAGTTGCCCGTAGCTATGGCCTTCTGAATCATCTGAATAATTTCCATGGATGAATGTTCAAACATAACAGAAAATTTGATGCAGATTTGTGGCTTTTCTCGCTCAGTCATTTTGAAAACGACAGCCACACAGTATACGTGATCACTCAGAGGCATCTACTGCCCCCACTGACTGGTACACTGAAGTCATCATTGTTCATGTATGTGCATTCCAGTCCACTCTCCTTGGTTGACAGGTTACATCGATGTCATGCAAACTGTTTTCATTATATTAACAATGGTTGGACTTTTTCCAGACAGACCTTGTATTTCCACTGACGACAGTTTTTTCCAGTCCCATGTTAATGTATGCAGATTTTCCTGGATGTGTCTATAACAATCTTCCAGCAACTCTAGCAGTTCTTAACCTTTTGGGTGACTTTATGTCTTTAAGAATCTGATCTCACCCTTAAAAAATGAACTTACACACATTCACAGAAACTTTTGCATTTAATTTCAAAAAGTTCATCAGACGTCTCTGGTCCTTTGATGCTCATGGATCTAAGTTAAAAACACCTACCTGGTTCAGAGAACAGGTTAAGTGTAAAAGGCCTTCTCTAATATTCCCCATAGGGCCAGAGACAGTGCCTCATATCTTGCAGATGTTCTATTTTTCACTCTCTGCAATGTTCTTTTAAAAATTCAAAATAGCACATGATATCATAGTTACCATTTAGGATGCTCTATCTCAGCAGTTCAGTGGTAAAGGGTTTAAAGCAATTTTTAAGCATAGCAAAGGCAAACCACATTGGTGTTTAGGCAGCCAAATTGACAACGTGAAAGGAAGGCAAGTTCAAGCTTGTCTGACCAAATCAAGCCCAGTGATTGCTTTCCATCTGTTCACCTTTCAGAAGCCACTCTAGCAAGAACCCGAGCTCCTGTTTTTGAGTGATGAACATGTGAATTCTTTGCTTTGTATTTTCACCCTGCTTCCTAATGAAGCAGGTGTTCAAAGTGACCCAGCCTGCACAGGAAGCATGGGAGGAGGGTGAAGAAGGGGTAGGCTGTACATAGTTCTAATCCATGGCAAGATTCTAGTCTTAACAGGATTTCTAGGTAACCTCTGAGATGATGAACTCAAATGCAAGTGGTAGACTTTTCTAAGCAGTAATTTAAATGAACTCATGAATCTTGGTAGATAAGCTGTCAGGGGAAAGCTACACAGTTGCTGAGTCAAGAGCAGCCACCCCATTTGCACTGGCCTCCCAGCCAATGAATTGCTGGATTGCCCAGAGGATGCCCACAGAAAACAGTTCAATGTTAAGGAGGTACTCTTCTGGGAGCATAATTCCAGGAAAGCTGGATAATCACTGGCAATGGAAAGTGACAGGGGCCTTAAGAATAGTAACCATATTAATCAGAACAACAGGATGTATACATCCGAGAAAGAAAAAATCTATTACAACCTTAATTAACCAACAATTCAACTGAAACTTTCAATAAGTCTGCAGGTCATCCACTTCAGGGAGCAAGAATAAAATGCAGAGTAAGTAGAAAGTAGAATTTCTTTTTAGCATGCCTAAGCAATTTGTAGATATTTAATAAATATTTACCAAACTGAAAAAAGAACCAACTTCCAGGGAGTTTGCAAAGGTAGACATGGCACATAGGTAAATCTCCAGGGCCAGCTATCAGTGGTGGGAAGAGGCTGGAGTGTCATGTTGAAAAGGATTCTGAGGTTGTGTTGGCTCTTTACAGAAAGAGTGTGGAGGTCATTAGTGAGGTTGGCACAGGACAAGCACCTGGCAGTGCAGGTGCCAGATTTTTGCCATTCTAATACTACAGTCAGGAGATTTCTAAGGGTGGAGTTCAAGCATGGGAACACATTCAAATAAGAATAATTTCCCGCACTGAAGAAGGTTTTCCCTACCATTTAAATGAAGCTTCTAGGGGAATAACAAGGAAGAATGAGGGAAAAAAGCAGACATCTGTTTATCTTGCCAAGTCACAGCCTGCTGTTCAGGGAGGTGACAGATATCAAAGTCACATAAAGCTCATGATCAGCCCCATATGACTTCTTCTTACAAGGCAGGTTCACTGGGAATTCAGGTTCAGGATAATTATTTCCACGGCTGCCATATCCTGAGTCAAAGATACTCTCAGTTGGGTAACCCTGCTCTTTCTATTAAGACAGAAAAGTGATCAGAGCTATTGTCCAAATTTACAAAAAAAAAATTTGAAAACTATGAGATTTAATTCTAAATAACTCAGTTAAACCCTAACTTCCCATTCTTCTAAATATTCCTCTCAGCTAACATTTTCCCCCTTGGACAGCTGAACCATCAAAGACAACAGAGCAAACACCAGTGTTCTTCAAACTTCACAAAGCATTTGATTTTAACTAATATAAACCAAACCAATAATTTTTAAATGAAAAACAATACAACCTCATTTGGCAAACAGTTAATTCTTATGATTTCAGGTGCCCTAAATATTTATAGGTATATATAAGTGAATATACTTACTAACGATGTTTGTGTATACACACAACCTCACACACAGATAAGTTCCAAGATCCTTCATATCTACTGTCTCTATAAGTTGTGAAGGCTCCAGAGTTACATGGGATGAAGTCAAATCCCAGCTTGGTAACTAGCTATGCAACTTTGGGCAAGTTATTTAACCTCTGTGCTTAGTTTCTGATGAATGCAGATGATAATATAACCTGCCTCATAAGGTTATCATGAGGAGTAAATAAGATATAGCATATAAAACAGTGAGCACTCAGTCAACTGCAATCAGTCATTAAATGTTAGTTATTAATTATTTACATTACTTTTTAGAAGGAGAAACTGAGTCACAGAGCAACTAAGTGATTTCTTTGAGGTTTACTCAAATAAGAAATGATAATACTAGGACTAGAACCTGGGTCTTCTGAATTTAGTTAAATTTTCTTTCCTGTAGAACACTTATTCCTATTTTAAAGGTGGCTAAGAAAGGGCAGCATCAGTATCACCAAGGGGCTTGTAAAAAATGCAGCATCTGCATTTCAGCAGCTCCCCCAGGTGAGGGCACATGGAACTGGAGAAGCCTGGGTCTCTAGCACTCTGCAGAATGTGTGCATGCATAACAGGCTGGGAGGGCTTCTGAGTGGGAATGAGCAGCACCAACACGCTGAGGGACCATCCACTCCTCTGAAATACCCAAAGGTCAATGCTTTTCCAGGAAGCTCCAAGTCATGCTCTGGAGGGCTACTGATTCTCATCTTCCAACACATAGTCAACAGAGAGGTCAGATCCTGATATAAAACATGACCTTTTAGTTGTCCACCCAAGGGCAGCCCACCATGCAAACCACACGCCTTCACCGATAGGGCTGACTTCATTCTTAAAGTTCACATTTACCAAGGTCAGTGCCGGATGAGAACTTACAGTTCATTTGATTCAGGACCTTTATTTTAGGGAAGAAAGAACTTAGGCTCAGACAGGGGAAATAATTTTAGTTAGAACCTGATGTGCCTAGAACTGGGGGTCAAGGAGCAAGCTTGGCCCCTCTCTCTAGATTCCAACTGGTTTGCCCTTGGCCACAAGTGTGGCCCAGCAGAACATCCCATGCGCCCTCTTGCCCAAAGGACTGCTTCTGTTGGTCTGTGGCTTTTCAGCCTCATCTCAGCATGTCTTACTGACTTTCCAACCAACCTTACTTTTTTATTTTAAAAGCCACGTTCAAAGCTGTGGATGAAAAAGCCATGTGTTCCAATTTATGCCTGACATATTCTCCTGGATGTTTCCAAACTTACCAAAAAATCAACCAAAAAGATTTTATTTCAGTAGCTAAATAATGAGGCATTTCTCAATTGAGGGATCCACAGGAGGCAAAAGAAAAGCATTCACAAATGACATTATAGTAAAAAATATAAAGAGGCTTAGAATGGTGGACATACTGGTAATTCAGGCTTTGGACTGTGTTTATCCTGGATTTGGATCCCAGCTTTACTCTTTCTTTACTGTCTGTGTAACCTTGGCCAAATTACTTAACCTCTAGGAGTCTTGGTTTCGCCATCTTTTGTGCCAGCTAGCACACAGTAGGTGCACAATCTATAATAGTTATTTTTAAAATATATTTACATAAGTACACAGACTATCTACAGACACATAGACACCCTAAATGTACACTTACATATATACTAACAGCTACCCTGGAAACGTCTGACCTGGTGACTACAGAAAAGTGTGGCTGTTTTTCAGCTGAGTCCTGGAACTTTCATGAACAAGCATCCCTGAGGACTCACAACTGAAGAATGGATGCCAAGAAAAGAGTTGGAAAGATGGCATCCTGCCCAGTTGAAACAAAATGCTAAGAATTCCTGTCCCAGTTACTTTTAACCCTTGGATGTGGCTGGATAATACTTGCAAGGTTTGATTTTAAGGAGCCAAGGAAGGCTGGGGACCTGGGGCCAACCACTCCCAGTGCCAGAGGAAGGGAGGCAACACAGCCAGTCATCCGTCAGACAGGCAGGGTGGGGCCCCACGTCCAGGGCATAAAGGGTACCTTTGATGCCCCCTGTGCCCCAGGATGGTTTACATACAGCAGTTCCAATGCTGGGACCAGGAAGGGGGAGGGCATCTGAAACCGCCGTAATTCCTTCTTCCTCACACAGGCTCATGCCACTGTTCTGGAAACACGTTCCCAGACGAGGCCGGCCCTGACTTCCCAACGCCGTCATGTCCCATCAGTGATGTCTGCGGATTCTCTGCCCTCTGCAGTGTTACTGCTCCTCTTCTGAGTCAGCTTTCATAAACACTGCATCTCTGGTTCAGCCAACTTGATTTTTACAGACTTTGTAGCCAAATGTGTTCTGGAAGTTTACGCTCTACACCCACCCAGGAAAGGCAGGCTCACATTGTACTGGAAAATGTGCTCTTTTTAATTAATGCACTTTGTAAAATGGTAGGTGGTGCTCTGGTATAAACACACCGTGTTCACCATGTGTAGGGTTTTGGGATTTGAAATGGCTGCACTATGGGTTCTGTAGGACAGATGGAGAGAGAAGGAAAGGAATTTCTAGTTGAAGAAGAACAGAGGTGCTTGTCTTCTGAGCTGCAATTTCACCTAAATGGAGCCTTCTTCAGCTTTGCCCTTCCTAGTGGAGTGGACATGGCTCTGATATTCTCTCAGCTGCTCCCTCATTCCATCTTCCCTTCTCCAGTTCCTCTAATCCAATCTCTCTTTCTCTGTGTCCTTGCTTCTTTTCGCCCTCTACCCTGTCCCCAGGGAAATAAACAAGCAAGCCGGCCTCCAGGTTTTAGACTTCAAAGAAAGAACTGATCAAACAACAGGCCAGAGAAAAAAGAAATCCAAGTTTCCACACTCAACTGGCCAGGTCCCCAGTGGAGATTTTGGAGACTTATGCTGCTGGAAACTCAGTGCATTCTTGTCCCAACATTTCCTCTTTGCTTCATTTGCATGCTCATGTGCGCGCGCGCACACACACACACACACATACACACACACACAAATAAGGTATAATAAAAATGAGAACATTTCATTAAAAATCTTTACAGGTTAGGACAAGAGCAAAATGGCATATATCAGTCAAAAGCATCAATGAGGGAAACAGGTTTTGTCAATGCCTCTACCCCAAGCTTCTTAGTTTGGGAGCGTTTACAGTCACCAGCAGCTACTTATTATGAACCAGAAAAAAAGAATAGGGAAAAGTTTTAGTGGGTCTTCATCCAAATGCCACCCAGAATTCCTGTCTGAGGGAGAGAGTATTTTGACTTTCATGTGTTCGAAAAACAACAGAGACAAGAGCAGACCATGGCTTAGTGCTTTTGAAGAAAGAGGTTTCTGCTACTTCAAGGCCGGAAGTACAGTGGGGTAGTTTAGAGCCCTGCTGGAATTCAGCTTTTGCAAAGTAGGCGGGTACCAGGATTTGTCATCAACTGTGTCATTTAGGGTAAGTTACATTTTTGTTCCCTCTTTGGCCTTCAGTTTCCTGTCAAATGAGCGTTATAACTACTGCCCCCTGGTGTTCAAAGATTGGGATTAAATGGGAAATGTGAAAGTCCTCAGCACCAGAAGGAAATAAAGCCGGATATTTAGTAGGCACCAGGAATTGGGCAAGGGCACTGCAACCATCATTTACAGCAATGCACAAGTCCAGGGGATTTATTTCCAATTTTCACATGAATAAACCAAAGTCCAGAGAGGTTAGGCAACTCTCTCAAGATCATATATACAATCAGGAGGAAGGGAGGTGGGCTATTATCAAGGTATACATACCATTCTCCACACAAAACACTACTTTCCTGAAAACTAATAGCAACCAGCAATGATCAAGTCCCAATTCTGAGTTTCCTGAGAAAGGACTCTATGCCAGACTCCTCTGGCTCCTTTAATTCACTTTTAGTTTGTCCTTCAGACCCCTGTATCGGAGTTTTAGTTCACCTAAGTGTAAAAGAAAGACGTTGGAGGGAAAGAGAGAAACAGCCATCAAATTGTGTGAGTGAAGGATGTTCGTGAGAGAAGGAAGAAGGGCACAAATCTGGCAAAGACATATCGTGTCAGGGGACACAAATCAAGGGCAGAGGACCTGGTCATGGGCAGGTGGGCAGGAAGGCCTACTCCTTTTCCTGCACAGTCGGTCTACCCGCAAACAGAAGTCACCCACATGGTGGCATCAGTTGTGAGGAGCCAACCAGCAGGTGAAGCACATCATCAAAGGCTTCCCTGGATGGACACAAAAATGCTTTTTCACTGAAAAGACAGAAAAGAACTGCCTCATACATGCAAAGTTGAGGAACAAGAGAAATGCAAACAGAAATGCCTCCATTCTGATCTGGATCCTGCAGTTTTAAATGTGTGACTTCTCAGCTGTCCAAACAGGAGGGCTTCCCAAGAGTACCTGAGCTAAATGATTTTCATTTTACTATCCAGTCACTTTTAGTTCTGCAACGTACAGCAGCCCTAGATACTATACTTTATTCTGTCAACTCTGTCAAGAGGGTGGAAAGCTCCTTTGAGTGGGAATGGATTTGGACATGACAGGGATTGGAGATAGCACCTTTTCTGCAAGTAAGACCTTTCTGCAGACAAATGGATGCAAACATATCGCCGTTTCAGTAGACTATTTTGTTTTCAGAAACAATGGGTATAGTTATAATGATAAAAGGTAACTGACAACAACAAAACAGCTAATATTTATTGAGCATTTACTATGTGGCTAACACTGCGGTAGGTGCTTTTCATATGTCATCTCATTAAATCCTTATACCTATCACCCTGCCTGTAGGTTCTGTTGCTCTCCCCATTGTAAAGTCAGGAATCAGTGCTCTCAAGGGAAGCTCTCAGTGTCTTTAGCTCGTTCTGCATCCACAGTCTGAGCCCTTGATAAGCATCATCCCATCCTGTCTAACCTGAGTTCCCTTCTCATTCCTTAAGCTTCCATGAATGCATCTTCCTTCCTATATTTCTATTTGTTCCCCTACGTTGCATGGCAAACCTTTATAACCCTGCCATTTAAAACTATGCTATTTTACTATTTCAGGCTGCCCCATGACTGTTTATAGACAACAATGCCCAATGGAGCCAACGTGTTTTAATTTTCACATTAAAAAAGAATTCCCAAGGGGAAAAGGCATTTGATGAAAAGGCAAAACCTTTATAAGCACTCAAGGAGGTATTAAAACTCAAATTTCCAAAATATGGTAATTTGTCAAAGTTCTGACTTACTCTGGAGCCCCTGGGGACACTCATCTTGACCCCTCTGTGAAAGCCATCAGCAGCTGGTAAGCCTCACAGGGGGCAGGAGTAGAGCAATCTGGCCTGCAGCAAGGAGGCCAGGCTGCTTCATTTACTTTAAGTCTCACTGAGATGGTTTAAGACACTCTCCAGGAAAAGATGTTCAAGCAAAGAAAACTGCAGCCTTGCAAGCTGCAGCGTGGGTACACGGCAGTCTGTTTCTATGTATTCATGGCACACGGGAGCCCTCCCGTGACTGTGGTCATGGATGCACTGGCTCGAGGCAGAACTCTGTCACTGGGGAAATCATCTCTGTGCCTGAGTTACACAAGAGCCACGCTCGGCCCAGTGAGGGCATCGCATCTGGTACAGGTCACTTACCCTCTGTGACTCGGCCCAGCCCAGATTGTTTATGGCTCATGAAAGTCCTATTGGACCCCAGCATATTCTAAGACCACATAACAATAATGGGATTAAATATTTCATCCAAGACCTTCATGGTAGATTAGTAATGCTGTGATTGGTTTTCAGGAAACCAAGAGACCCGAGCAGACCTAACTATGAACACTCCTACAAGAAATCCAATGTAGAGAACACACTGAGTCATGTGTTTCTGTCGGGCTGTGCAGTCATATTCTGGAGCTCTGTCACCATTTCTAATCTGAAAGCATCAGCTAAAATTAAACCTAAATAATTTGAACGCCATTTCTTTACCTGGAAGTCTCAGCTAAGACTCCATTCCTCAAACCCTCTAATGGTTGCTGACATCCTAAGCTGAAATGACTACTGTGCAAGCACACTCCCGGGTGTTTGGTTTTTAAACCTTCTCCCTGTTTATTATTATTTTTTACAAGACAGCTGCTCTTCTTTTAATGAAATGTTGCTCCTAACGCAGGACTTAGCCCTATAGCTGTGACACGTCACTTTACAATTAAGCTTTCTAATAAGCATTGGAAAGGCAAAATGTGTCACAGAGCCACTAAAAAATGCCACCTAGCTAAGATAATGGAGGCCTGATGTCCTCCCCCCAAAGCAAAGCCTCTAGATCTAGCACTCTCCTCCTCCTCAGAAAATACACTTATTTAATTTGTGATTTAGAGCAAATTCCTTACCTACCTTCAAGGAAGATGAAATGCCCAGTCTCCGTAGCTTCTGCCAGACTCTCTGAGCTTGTCAATTGCCCCAGTTCACTTTCTCCCTGAGCCTGGCTTCTAGGAAAGCAAGCAGGACTGCAGGCAGCCAAAGCATCTTCTTGTAGAAACCCTTTTCCAAATTTGGACCCTTCCTGAAGCCAGCAGCATGCTCAAGCCCGAGCTGCTCTGCATTCACTCACAGAAAACAGCACCGCTGGATCCAGATCCTGCTGGGAGCCACCAGGCAGGGGAAAAAAGTGTGACTTCTACCCTTCCTGTGGATCCGATTGCTTTTCTGAGAACATCGTTTTAGTCAGTCTGCAGGAAGACTCAGACCCCAGCATCAGCGTCACCAACTGATCCTGAGCCAGACCCGGGCCAACCAGTCAGCTGGTCTCAGAGCTCAAGCCACTGAACCAGGAAATGTGCAGCTGGGCCAAAAAATAATAACTATCGGCGGTGGAGCTGCCGGTGGTGCCAGAGAAGTCGCTGTTGCAGTGCTCGCATCCTCCGCATGCTAATGAAGCCGTGACGTAAGCAAGTCAGTCCCGGCATCTGGACGTCCAGCCCTCGCTGCCCAGGGCTGAGATTTATTTACATGTAAATTAGCCTTACCTTCCAAATCAATAATCCCCAAGCCAGGGAGACAGGAAGAAAGCCCATGCTGGATGCAGCAAAGGCTCTGGCTATACAACGTCCAAAGGAATACAAAAATATCACATATAAGAGAAGATTTAAAAATACACGTCTATTTTTTTTTTTTTTTCTTTTTAAAGTGGTACTCCTATGTGCAGGGTATCAGATCTGGGCACAGTTATCAACCTGAGCGCCTGTTTCAGATTACATGCTGCAGCAATCCAGGAGTGAAATGAGGTTTTTCTTTTTCTTCCCCTCCCCAAAAGCTGTATCAAACCTTCAAAGGCCTCTATTTTCTCTCTTCCACTTTCATTTCAGGGTGTTTGCTAGCTTGAGACGATGTCGTCCTTGAATTTTTGTACATCCCTGAAATAAAACACATTTGGCTACTTTCCTCAACATGCTTGGGTGGTAAATTAATTACCCTCTCTTTCCACTCCAGACCCTAGCTCCAAGTGAGCATGGGAGATGACAAAGCATAAATCTGCCAGGGGCATTTGAGGACACTTAGACCTTCAGAAAGCACTGCTTCCATCTCTCCATTTTGCAGATTAGGAAACTGAGGCTTTGAGTGGAGAAGGGCATTTTCTAAGGTCACACAGGGATTTCAGCCTGACTGGGTTAGAACCCACATTTCCTAGACCTCAGACTGCAGCTTTATTAGATACCTTTGCATCTCCAATCTCCATTTCTCTGCACCAGCAAAGTGGCCTAGCTAAGCAATCACAAGGAAAGAACTCTGTAGAGTTGGGTAGCCCTGGGTTCAAATCCTGATTTAGTTTTCTGCTATGATGTGACCCTGCACAAGTTAACTTAATGTCGTGAGTCTTCAATTACTTCATCTGTACCCTTCAACTCACTAAATATTTTCTGGGCACCTACTCTCTGCCATGCATAGTGTTTGCTCTCCCCTAGCTCAGGCTATATAGTACAATAAAAATATTGAATGGAACTGTGGTGAGGATTGACACAATGTCACACAACTCAATAAATAACAGTTATTTCTGACATTTTGGATGAAGTCAGAAAAATTCACCAAGGCACTCCTTCCACTAACATGGCTATTGTTTCTGCTCTCTGAGTATTTCTATGGTGATCTTTATTGTTGAAATTCAATTGTTCTTTCAGTGCTGCCAGTGCAGTATCCCGGGCCAGGTGAGCACAAGCCAAAATTCTGGATCCTGTGCCTGTGATAAGAAGCACAGTGCGGTCCTGAGGTGGAGGGTGAGGGAGGGGCTGGGAGGGTGAGAGAGAGGTGTGTTCCATTATGCATATAAGTGTCCCTGAGGAAAAAACAGTCAACATGGCTCCTGGCCTACACTCTCCCACCCCTTCCTTGCCTGAAGAACCCACTCTGATGAGCTCTGCCCTCCCAACTGGAGTTCCTGAAGCTTCACATGAATTTCTTTGTTGGATGTGGGGAGTTAAATTATGTCTCTTGTTATAGATAATTATAGAAATAATGCTTAATAAATTCTTTCAGAATGCTTCTCTCCAGTTCACATAAGACCTTTCACGGTGAAAATTATGGAACCTAGAATAACTTTTCACTAATAGAAACAATACAGCTGAATGAGTAATACTCTCCTTTAAGTATCCACCATACAAAACTCAGAGCGTGTGGAGAAGCGAATAGTTCAATGAGACCTCAATATCCTTCAAGAAGTAGAATGCCAAATGTAACAGTTTGAAGCCACCAACAGACAAGGGGGAAGCAGTGACATCCTACCCTGGTGTGGTCATGGACAAATCATTTCAACTTTCTATGCTCCAGTTTCTTCATCTGGGCCTACCACACTCTGACCTCCTTATTACTGCCATGATCATACAAGACTTATGAGAAATGATTCACAAGTGATTAACAGTGAAGCAATAAAGAGGAAAGCTGGAACACAAAGTGATAAAGATGAATCTTTCTGAACAAGATATGACGCAGGACTATCAACTTCATAAGAGGTAACAATATGACATCGGGTCTGGAGCAGATGGCCTGGGGACAGACCCTGGCTCAGACACTTGCCAACTCTACGATTTGGGTCCTGAATTCTCTTCGATTATAAGAGGGACAAGAATAGTAGGCTGTTCTGAGGATAAAATGAAAATTAATGAGAAGCACTTAGCACAAGCTGAGCACACAGCAAACATTCAATAAATGTTCGCTATTGGTAGTGCAAGTAATAATGCTTTTACCGTTAGCTTTGGCACTAATTAGCTAACTGGTTAGACCAAGTTCAAAAGGCAGGAAGGAAGTGGGTAATGGAAGACTGCAAAATCATATCCATTCCAAGGGCACAGCTCAAAATCCCACCTAATGTGGGTGAGCTGCTGACATGCTCTTCCTATAGGAAAATACAAATACTTTTCATTTGCTCTGAAACAAGGAAAGAAAGCAGTAAAAATGACCGAGAGGCACTGGGGGCCTTCTGCTTCAAAGCTGCAGCATAGGACAAGACGGCTCTATTTCTGTGAACCGTAGGTGCTTCCTCCACTCATTCATGTATCCAGTCACTCGTTAAATGAACTCCTAAGATCTGTCAGTTACTGTGTTAGGCCTGATGGACATCATGGTGACCAACACAAAGATGGGCCCTGCCTTAAAAGAGCTTAGAAATGAAAGGGAAAACAATTAAGCAAGCAATTAGAGAAGAGTGTGCTTTGTGTTATGATAGGGCTTGTGCAGAGTTCTCAAAGGTCTAATTACAGAAAGGAGGCGGATGGTGCAGAGCATGTTGCTGAAGTGAAGTCCTTTCGACAGCATGTTCTCTGTGACTACTGCCCAGTGGGGAAGCTGGAGATCTATGCATCGCCCTCGCACAGATTTATTGAAATAACACAATCCACAGGCTGATAATTCCTTGTCATAATTATTTTTACCCTGGAGACCATTTTATTCAGGATTTTTGGAAAATATGCTGTTAAGATATTAGACAAGGTGAGGCAAGAACTACTTTGGAAATTTCAGAGATCTGGTAAATAGGGACAAAAGTCACGCTGTTTTTACAAAAACATAAAATCCACATTCATGACAGCAAGCTTCTTGGGCAGGGGATGAGGGAGAATAGGCAATACATATGAGACACCCAAATATTTAATGGGAATCTGTGGAATGCAGGACACTCTTGTTTTCGGAGACAAGGAGGCAACTTCTGACCTTCATAACTTTCTACTTAGATAGGACAACAAGGTGTTTACATAAATAACCATAAATGAATAGAATATTTAGGAATAGGGACAAGGAGGACAAGACTGATTGTGTTTGGGGTGATCAGAAATCAGGAAAAGTCTGATTTGAGTCAGGTTGAAAGTCAAAGACTATTTTCTTTTATAATGAAGAAACTTCCAGAAAATATCCAAAAACCATAAATGAAAAGATTGTTAAAAGAGACAAGATCAACTTTATCTGCTAGCGAGGGTGTTGCAGGCAGGAGAAAGAACATTAATATGAAGAAAAAAGCATTCACACAAATGCACAATGACAAGACTCATCTGCATGGGCACCAGGCCAACATGACATGGACAGGTCATGACTAAGTGCCTGCTCCATCCGTGCAGGAAAATCAAATCATCTCTCCAGTCTAGCCAGCATCAGTCAAAATCTTGTTGGAGGATTAAGGGAAAAGGATAAGTGAATCATTGCTGGTTACTTTACAGAAGACAAGTTTAAGTGACAACAAGGTCTGGCCTCCTAAAGTAAGGGCTTCTATGAAGACAGGCATAGGAACAATTTTTTTTTTAAGATTTTATTTATTTATTTTAAGAGAGAGGAGAAGGGAGGGAGAAAGAACAATGTATGGTTGCCTCTCACATGGTCCTCACCAGGGACCTGGCCCGCAACGCAGGCATGTGCCCCAACTGGGAATCGAACCAGGACCCTCTGGTTCCCAGCCCGCACTCAATCCACTGAGCTACACCAGCCAGGCCATAGGAACAATTTTTAATCTCCATTTCCATAGGTGTAAAATAGAAAAGAATGGACTTTAAATGAACTAAAGAGGGACTTCCTAGGACCTGCAGAAGACTTTTGAATACTAAGATGATAGAACAGGTCTAGATCACTCAGAGTAATGTTAGCATCTTTGTCTTAAGAGCACTTTAAAAAAGACAAAGATAGCACCAGTTCTAGCTGGTTCAGATCAGTACCTTCTGACCTTGCTATTGTGAAATACTAATTACTACTATGAGGGACATTATCAAAGTTTCGAAACATACATCTAATAAAGGTCATAAGTTCATTTAAGTTTATTTTATTAAAAAAAGTATGTGTGTCAGTATTATATTGATTCTCTCTCTAATATATATATAATATATATTATTATATATTACATTATATATTCTATATAATATATATTAGAGATTTATATTTTTCTAATATATATGTGTGTGTGTATGTGTGTGTATATATATAGAGAGAGATTTATATAGTTTTAAGTAACCTATTCAAGTGTGGGTCTCTGACATTTAGATTTAAAAATACAGTAAAATTTTTTAAATGGTGGAGAGGAGGCTGACAAAGAATTATGTCAGTTGGGCTAGGCTCGGCTATCATGCAGTATCAACTGTAGATCTCAGGAGTCTAACACAAGAAAAACTGATTTCTCAATCATGCAAACTAGGCTAGGGTCCAGAGGCTCTCCCAGCACCTCCATTCCAAGAAGTGACTCAGGGATCTAGTCTGTTTCTTTTTGTGTCTTACCACTAATTTCCAGGTCAGGGCAACAGAAGAAAAGAGAACTGAAGTTTTTAAGTGTCTCAACTTGAAGATGAATAATATCAATTCTACTAGTCAAACTAGTCCCATGACCTCATCCCCCTGCAAGGGGGCTGGGGAATATATGCCCAGGAAGAAGAGAAAACAAACACTGGGGAATCTTGGTAGTCTCTACCATGGCCATCAACATATTTTTGCTATGTAAATTCATATTTTTTAAAAATAGCACAATCTACTAAACTTATAATTTTAAAACAAAGGGATGTTTAACATCAAAGAAGTAATAATAGTCCTAAATGAATACTAGGGATCAAAGTTGCATCTGTTTTGCCCTAAAAGGGAGAAAACAAAGAAAACATTCTAGAATTTTATCAACTTTTTTATTAACAAGCAACATCAACCCACCAAACCATAAAGAAAAATGAAACTTGTGTAGTATCTACAATGCAGGCAAAGATAAATAAGGTACCTACAAAGGTAGAGCTGCCTTCATAAAAAAAAATGCTCACAAGAGATTCTGCTCAGCAGTTTCTAACCACTTTTCCAATTCAGATTTATAATAATCTGCACCCCCTGCCCCCCCCCCAAAAAAAAACCAAACAGGTAGGACATTGACATTGAAAGAGCCCAGCAAAAAGACCTAAATTCAAGTCTGGATCTATTATCTCCTAATTTCCTGACCTGGGTAACAATAGCCACTCAGTTTTTCTAATACTCAGTCTCTCCATCTATAAAATGAAGACATCTATCTGCCAAAGGTCTGGGTAAGATTAGGTGAGTTAGCATTTACATACAACACAGTTCTCGCATACAGTAGGTGTTATCATTACTCCCCACTTGGTTTTCAAAGAGGGAGAAGAATGAGAAGGGCAACCAGAACTGATAAAATTGTTCATGATAAACATAAGGACGACCTCCACAGCCCAGGACTCTTCTTTCTCATCAATTTGTATAAGATTCCATTATTATACATGCTTTTCAGATCATAGGCACATTCTGCATCTTGTGGAAAATAACCCAGCACATTTTAAATCCAGAAAAGAGGCCTTCTTTTTCTTTCTTTCTACCATCTAAGCAATCAGCCACATTTCATGCATTTTAATTATTCTTGATCCCAATCCATAATCTAGTGCACAAAATTTAAAACAGCCTTTTATCCTTTTTTAATTACATTAATTAAAAGGAGAAATATGAACAAGCTAGCCTGGGCAAATCAAAATGAAAGACTGCTGAAGATTTTGCTCTTTTCCTAAAAAGATTAGGATAAGAACTGCATCAATGATTTAAACATGCTTACAACTACAGATTTCCATGAAAATATTGTTAAAATTGACATGATATATTAGCAAACATTACTTCTGTTTGAGATAATGAAAGCTGCACTTTTTATAGTAGCTTTTGGGAACTACTAATTTCCATTAAATAGCTAAATAAAAAATTGAATTTTCTCTAATGTAAAGGACCGGGAGAACAAGCAGGAATCACACAGGGATGCTTTGGTCTTCTCAGCACTTCCTAAATGTAGGCATATGAGCTCCTACATGCTTCTCTCGGGAGAGAATGCTGACAAGTGGAGAAGATACCCTGGAAAAAGACTAAAAACTCCCTGCCTCATAAAAGAGCAAACTGGCAACAAATAGCTATCTTGGGAAAACTATCCTGGAAGAAAATGTCACAGAGGTACAAACTGACATATTGTTTTTCTCAAGGAATGGGAAGAACTTATACCCCAGGTGTTTGGAACATTTTCTCTCATTTAGTTTCACCATAATCCCAGACTGGAGCTTTCATTATCTCTTATTGTACAGATGAAGGCACTGGGGTTCACAGAGAACACAAAAATGACACAAGGACCCACAACTGCAACTGGGTCCTGGATCTGATTACAAAGCTCACACTTCTTCTGATTCAAAGATTCTCACTCATCCTCTCAAAAACTAGGCGTGTCCCAGTTAGGCAGTGGTATACTGGAAATAACATAATTAAAAACAGAGAAAAATGAAGAAGAGTCCCTGGTTTTCCAATTAGCTCAGGCCTCTGTACAAAACTCACGTTACTGCTGTTTTAGGTATGTGCCCTTCCCTTTAGAAATCTTGGCTTGTTTCATAGTTTCAGACTTGGTTAGTGATTATGATCCATCCATGGTTAGTGTTAATGACTACGTGATTGATATCTCTGTCTAAGTAGACTGTACACTTTCTGAGGGCAAGGACTATGCCTTTTTTTTTTTCTTTTGGCTCACTATTCTATTCCAAGCACCTAGCACAGTGCCTAGAGACCTGACAGCTAATGAGTATTTGTCAATAAAGTTTGACGATGATTTTTCTCATCTAGAAGTTAGAAGGAATTCAGGATTACTCCTGTAAGAACATCTCTCTGCTCATTTGTATTCCAACATGATTCTGTGAATGGGAAAGGAAAGGATAGAGTGAACTTCTCTGAAATACTTTCTTAGCTTCCAGGATACTGTGTTCTCCTGGCTTCCCTGCTATCCTCTGGCTGCCCTTCCTCAGTCTCTTTTGCTGATTCATTCTCATCTCCCTGACAGCTAAACTTTGGGGCTGAATGCTGGCACTTCTACTTTTTCTATCTGCATTCACTTCTTTGATCTGGTCTAGGGCTTAAATGCCACCTCTGTGTCAATGACTCCAGGCCAGACTTTTACCATGAACTCATGGCTTTCATACCTACCTGCCTATGTCACATCTATATCTGGATGTCTAAAAGGCATCTCAAACTTAACAAGTCCAGATATCAGTTCTTCATACCCACCACAAATTCATCCCCTCTGTGGTATTCACTATTTCAGTTAATGGCAACTTCATCTTTCCAGTGGTTTAGAACTAACACTGTCAAGTCACCCTTCACTCTTTTCTGTCTCTTGCCACTGACATTTAACACAGGAGCTGGCAAAACATATCCCACTGGCCAAATCCAGTCTACTTCATGTTTCTGCAAATTCAGTTTTGTTGGAAAATAGTCATGCCCGTTCATTTATGTGCTGTCTATATTTATGCTTCAACAGCAAAGCTGAGTAGATGCAACAGAGACTGCATGGCTTACAAAGCCTCACATATTTACTATCTGACCACTTACACCAAACATTTGGGAACCCTTGAGTTAGTGCTGCCTTCAAAATGTATGCAGACTCTAACACCACCCTGCTCCCAGCCACTACCAACTCTGCCTCCACTGGCTATCCTCTCACCTCCCTTAGTCTGTTCACAAACCTGCAACCACAGCGATTCTCTGAAAACAAACATTAGAGCATGTCATGCTCCTGCTCCAACCTATCCGACGCTGCTCAGCTCAGACGAAGGCCCTTGGATCTATGCCCCGTAGTACACACCCTCTTCTGCTACTCTCCACCATGCTGTCCCTGGAACACTGGTCCTCCAACACACCAGGCATCTGCCTGCCTCTAGGTCTTTGCACTTGCCTTTCCCTCTGAAATATTCCTCCTGCCTTTACAAGTCTTAAACATGTCGCCTGTAGCCTTCCTGTCCTGAGATTGTCCTCCCTTCCACCTTCTTAATATTGCTGAAACGTTTCCCTACCTTTTCTCCTTAGCACTTAGCGTACTTAAAAGTTTTATTGAGGTATAATTTACATATCATACAGTTCACCCATTTAAAGCTTACAGTTCAATAAGCTTTAGTGTATTTATAAAGTAAATATTATCACACTCTAATTTTCAAACACTTTCACCAACCCCCAAAGAAACCCCCTAGTAACCATTCCCCATCTGACCCATTGTTTCTAGCCTCAGGCAAACATTGATATATTTTCTGTCTCTATAAATTTGCTCATTCATAACACTTCATTTAAATAGAATAATATAATATGTGATCTTTTATAACTGGCTTCTTTCATTTAAAGTAATATTTTCAAGGTTCATTCATGTTGCAGCTTGTATGAGGGCATCATTCTTTTCTATTGCTGAATAATATTCCACTGTATGGATACACTTTTTATTCATCCATTCATCAACTGATAGATACTTGGGTTGTTTTCTACATTTTGACTATCATCAATAATGCTTCCATAAACATTTGTGTATAAGTTTCTGTGAGGATGCATGTTTTCATTTTTCTTAGGTATATTTTTGGGAATAGAATTGCTGGGCCATATGGAAACTCCATTTAACATTTTAAGGAGCTACCAAAGTCTGTCAATACTGAAAAATCAGCTGTTAATTCTAATGGAGTTCCCTTATATATGAGGAGTTATTTTCTCTTACTGCCTTAAAGATTTTCTCTTTGCCTTTCAACATTTGACTATAGTGTGTCTCAGTTTACTTCCTTAGAGCGTATTAGCTTATTGGATGCATAGGCTAATATTTTTCTTCAAATACTTTTTTCTCTTCCTTTTTCTGTCTCTTCTCCTTTAGCTGGCCCCATTATGCATATGTTGATATGCTTAATTGTATGCCACATTTCTCAAAGGCTATTTACTTTTCCTCATTCTTTTTTCCTTTCCCCCCATTCTTCAGATTGCATAATCTTTATAGATTTACCTTGAAGTTTGCATATTCTCTCTTCCCCCAGATTAAATCTACTGTTCAGCCCCTCTAGTGAATTTTTCACTTCAGCTACTATACTTTTTAACTGTAAAACTTTCACTTTTAATAATTTTAAAAAATTTCTTTTTTATTGATATTCTCTATTTGATGAGACACTGTCATTATGCTTTCCTTGAATTCTTTACAGTTTCTTGTAGTTCTTTGAATGTATTTATAATAGCTGATTTGAAGTCTTTGGTAAATCTGACATTTAGGCACCTTCAGAGGTAGTTTCTTTTGCCTCCTTTTTTTCCCTGTGAGTGGGTCACACTTTTTGTTTCTTTGTATGACTAATGACATTTTGCTGAAAATTGAACATTTCAGATGCTTTTTGCAGCAATTCTGGATACTGACTTCCCTCTCCCTTTTCTGAAGCTCCTTGTTTGTTTGTTTGTTTGTTTGTTTGTTTGTTTAATAGATGGCTAGGCAAGCTGAGTGAGGTCTGTTTCCCCTGCAGCGTTCAGCCTCTGAGATTATTCCTCAAAACACACGAGCACAGTCTCCCTGAAAACCTGGCTGGTCTCTATTTATTGGTAACATCCAGATGTCAGCCTCCACTAATTGCTAGCTGATTGTTCTATGGTTTTCAACGATACCCCAGGGCATAAATTACTCCACAGTCTGATCTGACTAAAGTAGGGCTCCTCTGCAGGGGCAGGGCACTGCCAGTCTTTGAGGCGGCCCCTCCCAGGGTGAAACCACAGCCCTAGATCGAGAGCCAAGTAGAGAAGGAAGCCCATCTCCTTGGCCTCACTACTCTTAGAGTAGAGTTTCTGTCACACTGATCTGTGTCACAGGGAGATGAGTGGTACAGCTCAAATGCCACAGACTCAGTGTTACCAAGATTTAGTACATTTTCTTGAATAGATGTTTATCCATTTGTTGCATAACCTTGGGTCAATTTTTAGAAACGCTACATTTAAAAAAAATAATTTTGAGCAGTCAAATGATAGTTTCCCTAGTTAAAGTGTCTGCTGTGCTCCTCACATTGCCATTTTGGAAGCTGGTGTCCAGCACTTAGGACTCTTAAATCACTATACATTTTACTTGTTTATATTGTTATATGGTCTGTCTGCTGTGGAGCCCTAGAATGTAAGCTTCATTTGGGGGATAAGGGAGCAGAATTTTGTCAGTTTCAAAAAAAAAAAAAAAATCCCAATCCTCAAAGCCTGGAACAGTGCCTGCACACAGTAGGCCCTTACTAACTATGGGTTGAATGAATGGAGTGCCCAGGACCCACATATCCTACGTATGTCATGGCCAACCACCAGCTGCCAGGCTGATGATCCATTCATGGTTGTGACAATTATGAATAACTTCAGTTCTATATCTCCATATAACATATTTTTTGCAGCTTCCTCAGAAACTGATCACAACCTTGGGACACTGTCATACCTGTGAATGTCATCAGGCAGCTGATTAATGCAGAATGAGAAGTACAGCTATGTTATACATATCCCTGAATCCACCATTCTGGGTGCTGCCTCTGTTCCCTTTAATCTTAAATATTCTTTAACATCTATAAATAGCTTTCTATAAAGGGTATCTAATTTTTCTAAGTCCTGCTATAATGGGACTAAGCCTGGAAGTGGAATCAGGAAGTCTGTGTTTGATTCTGGGTTCTGGCTCATGTTGTCTGTGTGTCACTGAGCAAGTTACTTAACCTCTCTGTTCTTCAGAAGCTCCTCTGAAAAATGTAAATAGTGATGGTAACTTTAATATCTTTTTCTTGTTATATGAGCTGAAATGATCTTCACAAAGCATTCTGTACACAGGAATCCCAGACCTGCTCATCCACCACAATGGGATGATTTATACATCTAAGGAGAGGGTGGCTATGATACAGAGGGATCTGACCAGATCACTGGGGAGAAGTAAGGAGAGGCTGTAGGAAGAGGTTGTCTGAGGCAATGGAAAACAATTTAGGATGGGATTGGATGAGAAGCTGAATGCCTCCAGAGCACATGGAATTATGGGCCAGATGATTTGACATAAAAAGAGGGCTCTCTGGTTCTCTTCCTTAAGGATGCCTGGATGATCATGCTATAGCTGCCTGAATTTCTTAATAGACAGTATTTTGGATGGGAAGGAACTCTGGGCTCAGCCTAGGATCAGGTTGGCCTGGCAGAGGGTGACAGGGTTATCCTTCTTTGGGTGTTCTAGAGGAGACGAGCTCTAAGGCAGAAACTTGCCATTCTTCCAAAATTTTGTACCTTTTGTATCTTATGTTGTTTTAGTTTGTAAGCTAACCCTATAGAAATAAGATAATTAAGAACAGGGGGGGATGATAGGAGAACTCAGATGTTAAAGATTTTAGCCTTAATTGATAGGCTTAAGGGACTAATGCCTGTGGAAAGCTGTTATACTAATATTGTGTAGCTTTTGAAGAAAGACTCCTTTCCTTTATCACCAAAACTTTACCTCTGGAATTTTGCCTAGAGGGTGGTGGCAGGCAGCAGGACCCCACTTACTATTCGGTAACAGCTATAAAAGTACAGACTGTTTGTGTGGTGTGTTTTGAAAATTTACTACCTTAGAGATACGGAACTGAGTCTTCCTGGCCTGCTGGGCTGAGAAAAAGCCCCATTGTTCTGTCTGTGTTCTAGCCCATCATGCTCCACCTCCAGGCCTGTGTTCCCACCCTTCGGCCACAGGCTACCGCAGGCCCTGCAGAACCTGGGAATTGTGCCTGAAGACGGTACCTTCCCTCAGGTAGGAAGTTCCTGGGACAAGGCCTCATTTTGAACATCACCTCCCAGTCACCTGTCATGGATTTCGACCTGCAAAATCCGTGGGGGGGACTGCCCCGATCGCGTGAATCAATCTTACCCAGAGACACGCTTGGAGATAAGAATCCGGCTGCCATGGGTCTTTCCCTCCACCTCCATCTTGGGAAAAGACCTCGTGGGTAGCTTAGCCGGGGTTTTTATTAGAGGCTTTAGGACATATTTACATTGGATTGATTACTCATGGGATTATACAGGACAGGGATAGGTTTACTCATTAGCAGAGCATTAGGATGTAAATTCAGGTCTGGTGGCAGACAGGACCAGGATAATATATTAAACAGGGCTCAGAAAGCCAGAATCTCTTAAGATACATTTTTGCCAAATTCCTATTAGAGAATTCTTATTCCACAGACATGATCCACACTTGCCCACACGGGAATCCCGCAGAGCTGCGCTCAAAACACGTAAATTCCGGAACATGCGTGTTTACACGCGTGTGGAAAGAACTGCCACAGTCACCATCATGTTCAGCAGAAAACTAGGCCAAGTCTGGGTCCACACTATAAAAAACAAGTAACAGCCCTGGCTGGTGTAGCGCAGTGGATTGAGCGTGGGCTGGGAACCAGAGGGTCCCGGTTCGATTCCCAGTCAGGGCACATGCCTGGGTTGCAGGCCAGGTCCCCGTGAGGACCATGTGAGAGGCAACCATACATTGCTGTTTCTCTCCCTCTCTTTCTCCCTCCCTTCCCCTCTCTCTAAAAATAAATAAAAATAAAATCTTAAAAAAAAAAAAACAAGTAACAAAACTCAAATTTTTAGCCAAAGTGAGCAGTGGAAGAGCTTTATTGATGCATCATAACCTGCTTCCCTTTAGAGAAGCTGGTAGTGTTGGGCCTAACACGTGGTTGTCTGAACCACAGAGAGCCAGTGTCAGGAGGAGAATAAAGTTCCCCAGTGGCCAGGGACAGCTGGAGGACAGGTACTCTGTCAGGGGGAATGTGTCCAAGGACAAATTCTGACTCTGCCCCTTATTATGAACTGTGTAAATTGGGACAGTCACTTTTCTTCTCTGAGCCTCATGTAACAGTCTCTGACTCATGGACTTTCAGGGTGATATGATACAGGTAGAATCGCAAAGTACACAGCAGGTTCTTTAAAAATGTGTACAGAGTCTGGGTATAACATGCCATCAGTCACGCCTGGTACAGTGAGGACGTCCGAAGTCCTTTGATTGAAGCAGCTATCAGCATACACTGTTCTATTGGGCCACACAGGATGTGTTCTTCTCCGATTCTGGGGCCTGTGGAGTCCCTGACAGGCAGGTGGTTTTCATGCTGCCCTATTTATTATTTCTGCTCCCTGTGATTGCCACAGAAAGCAGGCACCCTGCTGATTCATCCCTGGGGTCACCAGGGGACAGGCCCAGATGGATGTCAGAGCAGGCTGCCCTTCTCTGAGGTGGCAGCCCCTGACTCATCTGGCATGAGCTACATTTCTCTTAAATGTCACACAGAGCCCTGCTGGGGGCTGAGGCTGGCGAAGACTTCGCTGCTCAACTCGTTAGCTGGGGCAGCTATGGAAGGCAGGGCTATTAGGAGCCCAGCCAAAGAAGAAGATACACAGAGGGGGTTCAGCTAGTTGGGATGAGGGGAGCCATATTACTGGCAACCAGAAATGCCAGGAATGAAAGAGGTTAGAGTCAGCCAGTGGCTGGAATCAGCTGCCCAGAAAAAATAGGGTGCTTCTTTGGAAGAGCCAGGTGCTACCCACAGACACTTGAAAGTGATCCTTTGAGTTTTGGTATTTCTAAGATGATCAGTATCAGGAGTGCCAAGCCATAGGGATATAGGTGGAGACAAGATTTATAAGCCAGATTTATAGATGACAGTTACCACTTACACAACATCTAATTTAACTCTCACGACAACATCTAATTTAACTCTCCTTTAAGAGATCTACCAACAGTCCCTACCATAGATAAGGAAACTGAGGCTCAGAGAAATCAAAATGGCTTTTAACTGCAAGCATTCTTCTAATTTTTGAATGTATTTCCTTTTTTTCTATTTATAGCTGTTCTTACAATTTTGATTAAGCTTGCTGAATCTGTTCTTCCCATTCCATCCCAGGTTTGGGTTAAACTTGATATAAGATATCTTGGTTTCAGCCAGTTATGCGTGGAAGCCATCACACCCCTAAGAGATTGGCCAGGTCAAGGAGAGCAGTCAAGAGGACACGGTACTCCAGGACTACTGGGTGTGGGAAACACGGAATACTGACATAGCTAGAGCCCCTTGGTAGGCTATGCAATTGGTCCTGGATGGGTCCCAGGGGGTACTCTGCAAATTAAGGAAATATAGAAACTCTGCAGGACTCTGAGAATCCACAGAATTCTTCACGGTCCCTATGGGGGCTGTGCAATGCCTCACTGAGTCTGTTCTAGGGGTTCTACAGAATTCATTCCTCTCCCTGAGCCAAACGAGTCATCCTCTTGATAGACCAGATGCTTTGAAACTTCCACAACTGCATAGTGTGTCTGTTTCCCAAACTGATCCTGAACTGGTAGCATCAGCTTCACTGGGGAACTTGCTGCACGTGGAGATTCTCAGGCCCCATTCACATCTACTGAATCTGGAAGTGGAGCCTGGTCATCCCAGTTTTCACAAGCCTACAAGGAATTCTGCATGCAGGTTTAAGTTTGAGAACCTGTGGTCTAAGTCAGAGGCCCCTCTCCACCCCTCCCAGCATGGACGGATACCAGCCTATGACCTGTTAGGAACTGGGCTGCAGAGCAGGAGGTGAGCAGCGGCCGAGCAAGCAAAGCTTCATCTGTATTTACAGCCACTCCCCATTGCTCGCTATACTGTCTGAGCTCTGCCTCCTGTCAGATCAGTGGCAGCCTTAGACTCTCACAGGAGCATGAACCCTACTGTGAACTGTGCATGCAAGGGAATTAGCAGAGAGGTTTGACTGAACAGAGAACATAATAAATCAATTGCTTGCAGACTCATATCAAAACCCTATCAGTGACTGGCAAGTGACAATTAAGCTGCATCCGGTGGCAGGCTTTATAGGAGCAAGTGACTTAATGTACTTCAATTCTACAGCTGCATCTAGTGGCAGGCTTTAAGACAGGATCCGACACTTATTTTAGTCTACACATGGCCTACCCATTATTTTATTTACCACTTCTGTCTGCACCTCTTTCCTGCACTGAGCACTTGTCTCAGTCACAGTTTTGGTCAACCCACAAGCTAATCCTTGCCAAAATGGGTAAAAAACAAAAGTCACTGGAGAGCTTCTATGAGCAAATAATGAGACAACAGAAGACTCTAAGACCACCAATAAAAAAAAAAAGCTGCATTTAAAAGAAAATGCCAAAAGTCCTACTTAAATTATGGGTTCATTGCCAACAGGTGATTCCATTCTCTAAGCCTGCTTTGTATAATATGTGGCGATGAGCTTCCCAAAAAGCAATGAAACCTTCAAAACTGCTTCACCACATGGAGACCAAGCACCCTGCATTAAAAGACAAGCCTCTAGAGTTTTTTTAAAAAATGTGAACACAAAGAACAGAAGCTATTATTGAAGGCCACCACTTCAAATGTGTTTGCGCAGAGAGCATCATTCTTAGTGGCTCACTGCATTGCTAAAGCTAAGAAGCCCTTTATTGTTGGTGAAGAGTGGACCCTGCCTGCTGCTAAGGACACTTGTCATGGACTTTTAGGAGAGGCTGCAGTTCAAAATGTGGCACCTGTTCCTCTTTCAGCTAGCACCACAACTAGACTAATGGATGAAATAGCAGAGGATATTGAGGCACAATTGTTAGAGAGGATTAAGGAATCACTGTGGTATGCAACTCAGGTTGACAAATCTACCGATGTTGACAACAGGCAACAATGCTTGTTTTTGTGCGATATATTTTCCAGGAGAATGTGCATGAAGACATGTTATGTGTACTTATGTTGCCAACCAACACCACAGCTGCAGAACTGTTCAAGTCTTTGAATGATTACATATCGGGAAAATGGAATTGGTCATTTTGCGTCAGCATATGCATGGACAGAGCAGCTGGCATGACTGGACGGCTTTCTGGTTTCACTACTTGGGTCAAAGAAGTAGCTTCTGAATGTAAGTCCATGCACTGTGTCATCCATATAGAAATGCTGGCTACCCAAAAAATGTCACCTGAACTTAATGTTTTGCAGGATGTGATTTAAATTATCATCCACATTAAAGTACATGCTCTTAACTCATGTCTGTTTGTGCAGCATTTTGAGGAGATGGACACAGAGCACACTTGTCTTCTCTTATACGCAGACATGAGATAGCTTTCTAAAGGTAGATCACTAGCCAGACATTTTGAGTTGAGACCTGCTCCAGAGATTTCTTTTAGAAAAACAGTCACCACTGGCAGCATATTTCAGTGACATAGAATGGGTCACAAAACTTGCTTATTTGTGTGACATATTCAACCTGCTCAACAAACTCAATTTGTCACTTCTAGAGAGAATGACAACTGTGTTCAAGTTGGCAGATAAAGTGGCTGCATTCAAAGCTAAACTGGAATTATGGGTGCGATGAGTGAGCATGGGGATTTTTGACATGATTCAAACACTGGCAGAGATTTTGAAAGAGACTGAGCCAGGATCCTCTTTCTCCCAGCTGGTGCATGGTCACCTATCTTGGCTTTCAGAAGAGTTTGAGCATTACTCCCCAACCACAAAAGACACCCAAACTGGGAAGGAATAGATCTGCTACCCATTTGTGAATAACACAGGTAAATCGACTTTGTGTTAGAAGAGAATCAACTGCTTGAGATCACAAATGACAGTGGCCTTAAAAGTATGTTTGAGACAACTTCAAATCTCCATACATTCTAGATTAAAGTCAAGGTGGGATATCCTGAGGTTGCTACAAAAGCACCAAAAAGTCTGCTTCTATTTCCAACATCCTATCTCTGTGAAGCGGGTTTTCTGCAGTGACAGCAATCAAAACGAGATTACAGAGTAGACTGGACATAAGCAACACACTTTGTGTGTCGCTGTCTCCCATCGCCCTCAGATGGGACTGTCTAGTTGCAAGAAAACAAGCTCAGGGCTCCCACTGATTCTGCATTATGGTGAGTTGTGTAATTATTTCATTATATATTACAATGTAATAATAATAGAAATAAAGTATATAATAAGTGTAATGTATTTGAATCATCCCAAAACCACTCCCCCACCCCCAATCCGTGGAAAAACTGTCTTCCACGAAACCAGTCCCTGGTGCCAAAAAGGCTGGGAATGCTGGCCTAAGTAATCTCCATCAACTGCTGTCGAGTGCCAGAGGCAGAAGGGGTGACCAGTGGTGTGAGAATGTATATACCTCTGACGGGTCTAGGATGGCAAGCTGAAGGCCTGGAGGTGGAATTCACCCACATATGTGTTTATTGGGCTTAGAGGTGAGGAAACTATGTAAAGGGCCAAGTGGTATACGATGAGATCTGCCCAGAAGGTATCCAGCCATGTAATATGAAAAATAGAGACATTTATTGAAGAAGATATAAGATACAAGAAACATTGTACATAGGACAATGGTGCCTCAGTCCCCTTCAAATCAGGCACCTTGGAACCTCACATAGTTCTCCCAATCGCCATCAGCTGCCTTGTTGTATTTTCCTGAATCTCATGAATGGTCTGAAATCTCTTCCCTTTCAAAGGTGAGCCAGAAGTCACAGGGCACTAAGCCTGGGCTGTAAGACAGCTAAGTCAGCTGAGTGATTTGATGTTTCACCAAAAAACTCTGCATGAGACTTGACACATGAGCGGGTGTGTTGTCATGATGAAGCTGTCAATCACCTGTTGCCCATAGCTATGGCCTTCTGAATCATCTGAATAGTTTCCATGAAAGAATGTTCACGCTTAATGCAAAACTTGATGCAGATTTGTTGCCTTACTTACTTGCTCAGTCATTTTGAATGTGTCAGCCACACAGTGCACATGCTCGCTCAGAGGCATCTACTGCCTCCACTGACTAGTACAGTGAAGTTGTCATTGTTCACACATGTGCATTCCAGTCCACTCTCTGGCTGCCAGGTTGTATCAATGCCGTGCAAACTGTTCTCATTAACAGTTGGACTTTTTCTCATTAACAATGACTGGACTTTTTCCAGACAGACCTTGTGTATGTCAGACTCTGCAGGCCATATGGTCTCTTTCTGTAGTAATTACCCAACTCTGTGGTTGCAGCCTGAAAACTGTCCCGATCTGTAAATAAGGAGTGGCTATATTGCAATAAAACTTTATTAAAACAAGTACTGGGCTAAACTGGCCTGCAGGTTGTAGTCTGCCAACCACAACAGCTTCTCTTAAAAAAAATAAAACAACAAAAATACCACAGAAGATCTGGCCTCTCTCAGTTGAAGTTTCTGAGGCAGTGACTGGCTGGAGTAAGTGGGACAGCCCGCTTTTAGCTGGGGACACACTCCCTAGATTTGCACAGTCTCATCTATCTATTCTCTCTCAAATCCCAGGGCAGAGTCAGTTTGCATTTATTATATACTACCCATTTTCTCATTCATCTACTTATATTGACATAAGTGTGATTTGTACATAGACATGTGTATGCATATGAGTGTGTGTGTATTTTAACACTCACCAGTTTTCAGTACTTTATATTATAGAGACATCTCAATGACCTCTAAAGAGCTTTAATAATACAATAGTATGAACCTGGTTTAGAATTCCAGGATAGGAGCCACAGCCCTTGATCTGTTCTTGATGCTGTTACTTGAGCAAGACCATGACCCTTTCACAGGCTCTTGTGTCCAAGTGCAGAAACCATCCCTGCCTTCCCTCCCTCCCAGGATTGCTGTGACAGCGAGCCAGGAGTGTGGCCAGGAAAGGAGCACAAAGTGGCCTAATTGCCAGCAGCCCAAACTGTACCTCAGGTTAGCCAAGCAGAGGAAGAGGTATTGTTTCCCCCTACATCAGGTATCTAAACACTTCCTTAACTAAACAGATAGAATCCCACTGCACTGGCCCTCTCATTATCCACCACACACTATGAAAGAACATGGAGTGAAATCCCTCCCTGTACATGACTTTGCTCAGATCGGGTGAAGGGTTCTTTGGAAAGACAGAATGCCAGGTTGACTGCTAATCATCTTTTCTCTTTTCTGCAACCAGCTTAAGGGATCAGAGTTCTTATCTGGAGCCTTTCACTCTCACTCAGTTTTCTTTCCTTTTCTTCCCATCCCCCCACTGACCCAAATAAATAAATAATGTGTACGTAACGATAATGATCTTTTCTTACAGAAGGAAAAGGGCATATTTAATGTCACCGTCTTAGCAGTCTAGCTGGAACCTTGCATTTTAACTTAAGTTACATGAACCAGGCACAGCGTTTCAAACTACACATTTTTTTCAGGGGGAGCTTTTCACAAGGGCGTTTCTTCCCCTCTCTTTCCCGCTTTCTTCAACTTTTCCCACCCTGTCTACCCAAGAAAAGATCTCTTGAAAGAAAATACATAAATCTTCAGCTTATCTAGGTGGCATGTTTCACAAAGAATCACAAAGATTCTGTGATTGGTTACACAAGTCAATTTTCCATTTACATTACAGAGCAATAATTTATTCTTCTATAAAACTAGTCAAACCCAGTTTTGCAGATACCTTGACCAGGGGCCAAGATTCCTTGATTCTTTTGCTGCTGCCACCAGTCCCTTCACTTGCACAGAGCCACCAATAATTTATAGCTGTTTCACTTTGGGTGTAATTCACCTATTCCATCCCCTGTGTGTTTAAGACAATGAACACCAGTCTGCAAACAGCAGTCTGTAGCTCCTGCCAGCATTAAAGGTGGAGCAAAGAGCATACCTTGCCTGACTGAGATGTTCAAAAAAGGAAAGACAGGCAATGATGAGAGAAAGCTGTAATGATTAATTGAACACTTACTGTGTTCCAAGCATCTCAAGATAGAGAATGATTATCTCCATTTGAGGGATAAGAAACATGAGGCTTAGAGAATGTAAGTGATAGTCCTAAAGAAAAACAGAAAGTAACAAAACAGGGATTTGAACTTAGGTCTGTTTCTTACCAAAGCCCGTGGCTCTTAAATGCAGTCATGTACTGAGTGGGCTGAACTGAGGTGCGCATGTGTAGACAACTCTCAGAGAAGATATGTCCTCCCTGAGGACAGATATCTTTCATTTCTGTTCTTTGGACAGTGGTGAAGAGAGTGTTTCCATGCTGGGTCTAGGGCAGGATTTCTTGACCTTGGTAATATAAACAAATTGTGGAAGATGGTTCTTTGTTGTGGGAGTCTGTGCCACCTATGGACAGTGTTCATTAGCATCCCTGCCTACTTTCCATCACACGCCAGTAACAACTCTCTCCCTAGCTGTGACAACTAAAAATGTCTCCAGATATTGCCAAATGTCCCCTAGGGACAAAATTGCCTCACTGAGAAGCACAGGTCTATAGGTAGTTTAGAAAGTCTACCTTGTAACGAGCTATTACAGACCCTTCAGGGGCTATATGAGGTAGAGATTAACAGCATAAATTCTGGTGTTAAACATACCCAAGTCAGAATTTCAGCTCTGCCACTTACTAGGTGTGTGGTTTTAGATGAATTACTCAAACTCTTGGAGACTTTGAGTGTAAAACTGCACAGATAATCGTATTCTGAGGATTATAAAAAATGCAGATGAAGTCTTCAGCAGAGTGTCTGACACAGTAATAGTGCAATAATGTCACTTATTGTGATGAAGAAAAACAGAATTGAAAGGTGTCAAATTTAATCATTTTATCACATAGATGAGTAGACTGAGGCTCAAAAATGGGAGGTATTAATTCCAATTAGGACCTTGTCTAATGCTCCAATAAATACACATTTTGGCCACTGCTTCCAATGCCTCTGATCATTTCCGCCACATAAGATAGCCTAGTTGAGTCCCCCGGTATGTTATTTCTCTACTACCCATGTTCCTTCATCCTTGTCATTGTTTGTATTCCAATTTATGGCAGTCAAATTATAGAATGGGACAAGCTGAATCAATGACAAAAGAAAAACAAACCAGAGGAAAGAAGTATTAACTTGTGTGGAATCATTATAGTGGCTTACAATGTCCTTTCCAGTATTTGGGAAGTTAGAGTATTTTGACCTTGACATTCTACCAAAATCAGCTCCAGTCATGGAATACCTCATGTTGTTTCACTTTGCTCAGTGAAAATGTGTAACCACAGCTAGAAACCCTGGGATCTCAATTTAAGTGGAAAAACACCACCTTGATATGCAATTTGTATATTTATTTGTGCCTTGTCATTTTCAGGGATGTTATGAAATGAGCTAGCTGGTGGAGGGAGTCATGTAGTAACTGATGCAGTAATCAGTGTCTCACTTAAAAATGTTGGGGAAAATTATCAAGTCATGTTTAGAAGGGATCTCTCCCTCTCTTCCTGGCTGGGGTTGACATTTAGTTACCCTGGATTTGGTGAACATGGCTGGTGTGTGTGTGTGTGTGTGTGTGTGTGTGTGTGAGAGAGAGAGAGAGAGAGAGAAGATGGATATATTCATACATGCCTTCAATAAAGCATACATTAGTATGATCTTGGCCTCATTTGGTCACCAGATACAGGAAAACTAAGGCACAATCCTTGACTCAGGTGGATGATAGCTCAAAATAGAAAGATATACATAATTGCATACATGATGTACTTATAGTTCTCAACCAGTATGTCATAGCATACAATAGTGTACCCTCAACCCTTCAAAACTGGGCTGTCAAATTTTGATCAATATGCATAAATTATTTTTGCAATAAAAATGTACACTACAACATTAATATACTGCCTAAACAATGTGGAATTAGGTTATTTAACTACTTCATGTCAATGGGATAAATTATTAGTAATAACAAATAATAAGCATAGGACAATTTCAAGCCAATTTTTCTAAGAGAAAAACTGTGTTCATTGTACAGATAATATTGGATTTTTCTTTTAGTCTTCTAAAGCTTGCTTTTAAAAAGGGTTCAATTCTAATCCTTTAAAATTTCCTGCCAAAAATTCTAGTACTTTCAAGAAAGGATTAGATTGGCAAATGAGGAAAGACAGGAAAGCTACTTATGGGGGTATACTGGGAAAATGTGGGAAAAACTGGGAAATAATGGGTTAGAAGTTCTTGTAGTCAAGGCTCTATACATGTGAGTGTCCCTCAGCTCTCACTGATTTTCCACTTTTAGAGCATTCAGCATACTCAGAAACCCATGCCCTACATGTTAACTGCAGCTTCTATTTGGAATCAGAGACCACGCTCATAACAGATCTCAAAGAAAAGTGAGAACCTTGAAGGTGTGATAGGTGTTCCAGTGGACTTTCGGAGGATGCACTGAGGAATTACAGGGGTTTTGACTGTGACATCACGGTTCCTTCAACTAGGGCAATCATTTAAATCTAGAGAGGCTTTGGAAGGTTCAAATCCAGTGTAACCAGCAGCTAAGCATTCTCCAGTTGAAGATTCTGTGGTTTGAAACCCCAAATTTGGCCTCAGAGCTCTCAGGTATAGAAGCAAGCAGGGGTGAAAGGACCAGGTATCTGTACAAGCACATGCTCTCTGTTTTTCCCATAACTTAGGTATTTCTGTAAAGATGAGGTTCTCTGTTTTTAAAAGAGAGTTCACAGAGACTTTTCCTGTTAGTTTGGGCTCTCCGGAATATCATTTAAAAGCAAAATCCCTCCTGTGTATACCCCTTTTCCTTGGAAAACCTCATTGCCATAGTTGGCATTTTAAAACTTGACCTGAAGGATCTTGGTGACTCTGTTAAAAACAGAGCTCTGGACCTGGAAAAGATTTTAGTCATCCTAACAGGTAGTCCTGACCCAACCCACAGCCTCACATCACCCCTACCTTTTAACATCAGAATAAATTCCTTTCCTCCCTTTTTGATCTTCTAGTTTGTCCACTTTGTAATGCCTGTGGTCTGGGTTCAGTTGTAACAACAGTTCTAAAAATTAAATGTGTAGCAGAGTCACCTGAAAGCCGCGTTCAACAGATTGCTGGGCCCCAACTCCAGAGTTTCTCTTGTTAGTGGGTCCGAGGTGGGTAGAGCCTGAGAATTGCATTTCTAGCAAGTTCCCAGGTGATGGTAAGACTGATGCTGCTCACGGGGATCACACTCCGGGTACCACTAAATTAGGTGCTTACACATGAGAAGTAAAAGGCACTTCTAGAGAGCTCAGTCCAGTCCACGGCCAATTGTTTTACTCCTCTTATGATATGCCCCTGCCTTCATTTCAGTAGTTACTGGTCGAAAGTGCCCTTATAAAGTTCTTGGGTTTTGCTGAGCTGTCCAGCCCGCTAATGCAGTGAGGAATCTCTGAGAAAGAGGCATGATTTATCCACACGGCTCATTCAAGGCTTATCAATACTTATTCACAGAAAGGTCTTCATGGGTCTATCTGGAGTCCCTTTTGTGAAAATCATATATGAGATCACACATTTGAGCATCTCATTTTTAGATACAAATCCTGAAACTAAAACAGGTCATGTGACTTGTCCACAGCCACAATGCTAGCTAGCAGCACCTGGCAAGGCTGCTCTTAAGATCTCAGCTTCCTGATTTGGTCAGTTTGCAGTACAGAATCCTGCTCCAGCAGGCCAGGCTCCCTGATCAGATTAAACATTGTAATGATCTATAGCACATTTTTTTTTATTTGAACAGAAAGCTCCTAAGATATAGTTTAATAATTGGAGCTATTACTATGCATGCATTTCAATGTGCACAGAAGATACAATGACGTTCTTTTTTTTTTTTTAGTGGCACCATCCTATTTATATTACTTGGCTGTGTATGTATTTATAGACTACAGATTACCTTTAAGCATTCTCATTTTAAAAGAGTAATATTCCAAAATGACTATTATCCTCAGGGTATAAAGACATTTTATTTTTGCAATCTCTTTGTCTTGTATCATATATAACCTCTTGTATTTTACTGAATTTTAGGCTTTAATTGTAGGTGGATTCTTTTGATTCCATTGTTTAGCTATGTAAAATTTTGCAGCAGTTAGGAGCAAGGCTACAAAATTTTCCCCTTACTTAATAAGACACTATTTCAAAAGAAGGAGCATGCAGATTTAAGTACTGTCGGTCATAATTTAAGTAACCTGGGCCCTAACCATGACACAGAATAAAATTAACTGCTTTTGCTCTGAAGTTTCTTTAGCAGTGTGCTGAGATGTAAAGACTTCACATGAGATAGGCCTTCAGGTGTGGGATACTCCTGAGCTGACAACTTAAATTGATTCTTAATGAAGAACATTAATTTAATTAGGAGTTACAGCATGGAATTTCATTTTCTAATGGGCCTCAAAAGTGGCTGTGTAAAATCATTTTGAGATCAAAGCGACTGTGAGTTTGGACTGGTTTTCACCAGTCTGTCACCAACTGAGAAATCAGCCGTTCATTCCTTAGATGGGTCAGGAAACCCGAAAGCCTTTAAAACTCAACCGTCCTCTATAAAACTTACGTAATTGAAACTTTCCTCACTGAAAGTTTTTGGAATAGAAAGCTGAGCCCACCATCTCACCAAGTGAAAATTAAAATGCACATTAGAAATAATTCACTGAACTCATTTAATTTTCGTGAGTCATTCCCACTAAGTTCTTGCTAATGATCTGTCTTGGCACAAAACTGTTTGACCTAACTTCACTTCAATCTTCTTTATTCATTTCAAGGACAGCATTTAATAATGAGCAAGTGGCAAATAATTAGGCAAACAAACTTGCCAGTCAACTCCAAAGGGAAATCACCTTCCTTCCTCAATAAGTTTCCAATCAGGAAGGGCAGGAAGAAGTTAATGAATGTATAACCAGCAGATAGATGCTTTGCAGGGACACCCACGTATTCAGTAAGGTGCGGGTGAATAATAAAGTCTGTGACATAAACAGCAAAAGGTCAATATCTTCAGCTACCAGGCAGGTGGTAACTTGAACCACAGAAATCAATCATTCAAATGAAAGGATTGAAGGGTGAAGCCAATGAGATAAATCCAACTGGAAAATCTTGTCTCTTTATTTGATAATGTGTAACCTCTTTCTTAAAAACACTATCCCTTCCCACTATTCAATATTGCAAAATATGGCATTTTTTTATCCTGATGGACTCTCTTATGTAACAGAATCAAACAATAATACTAGACTCCACAGAAACCATGATAACACACTACCTTGCCTAGTAACAGAATTTAAGTGAAGCTGAAAAAATGAGTCAAGAATTTAACTCTTAAGCGTAATTCTTTTTTGATTACTCACCAAAATCCGCAATTTAAGGCTATGAATAAAAGTAAATTCTTGTGATGTACAAACACATTAAATTCTTCCTCAGTATGATTCACTATTTCTAAAACTTTGACAATATTTCCTCTTTCCATAAAGTAAAATACATACATTAACAATCCAAGAATAGTAGCTGCAGTAATGGTGAGACCAGTAACAGTTTTGTAAAATGCAGGCTCAGTGAGAAAGACTATTACTCACCAATAAACCACACAAAGGACTGTTCCTTTCTGCACAATCAGTGCCTTAAAGACTACTCTGCCCTTTCCCTTGAACTCTTCAGCTCATCCATTCTGTTCCATCCCAGAACATTGTGCTGTCCAAGTGTGAATCTCTCCCATGTTTTGGGGGTACTTTTCTACTTGCTGTCTTGTATTACAAGTATCACCTGTCCCTATCACCTGCACTGTAGTGGATGCTCCTTGAGGGCAGAGGCTGGGTTGTGGAACTATTGCGAAGCACAGTGCCCCGCACACAACAGGTATGTCTACTAGAATGCACTACTTGTATAGCTTAGCAGTTTACAAATTGCAGGCATACAGAGTTTCTAATTCAACCCTCCCAGCCACTGGGTGACATGGAGCTTTTCCCCATTCATTTTCCTGAAAGGAAAACAGAAGTTTAATGACTTGCTCAAAACCTGTTAACTTTTAAGAAGCATAGGTAGAATTGAACCTGGAATTTCAAATGCCACAACTGTTTCCCTTCCCCCATCCACCAAAGCAAACACTGGTTTTACCTGTCCACCACAGTGTCACCAATCAGCACACTTTATGGAAGGCCATGAAAGCCAGGCCATTATTGGGTATGCATTACAGATGTCCTTGTGGAGCTATGACCGTATGGGGGACTATCCAATCACTCAGCTACTGATGTTCTGAGCTGGATAATTCTTTGTTGTGGGGATGTCCTGTGCACTGTCAGATAAGTGGCAGTCTGCCAGCATCCCTCACCTCTACCCACAGAATGCCAGGAACACCCCCCCAGCAAATTGTGAAAATCAAACATGTCTCCAGAAGTTAACAAACTTCCCCCAGGGGAGAGAGAAGGGTGATCACACTGGTTGGAAATCCCTGGGCTATGGAAAGGCCAAGTTTCCTTTGGCAGCAGATGGGCACATGACCCAAATTAACCAAACAGAGCATCCTACATTGCCCTCCTCTGCCCTTAGTCAGTCCTTGAGTATGTGTTGTCAAGGCAGGGACAATCAGTTTGGGTGTTGGTGGGGACAGGGAGGGTATTGATTAGGGCACTGGAAGAGTGAGAAAGTCTCACTCTTGAGATCATGGCTCTCTGAGGTCATCTTTGGGAGCAGGTGGGAAGAAGCAAAGCCAATACAAAGGAGTGTACGCAGGAGAGAAGAAAGGACACCCCTATGACACAGTGTAAAAACATTTCTTCCAACAGTACCCAAAACAAGCTCTATGCCTCAGAATTCTCATTTCCATAAGCCAATAAATTCCCCTTTGGCTTATACTGGTTTGACTTAAGAATATGAATTTTGCAGCCAAGAGATGCCTGATTTCCTGTAGTGTGTGAAGCCCTCTTCTAGTATAGAGTGAAAGTCAAACCTTTCCACGACAACAGAGTCTAACATGCTCTGGCATCCTCCCTCCCCTGCTTACCCACCCATGCTCCAGCCTCAAGGTCCTCCACTTTGCTGTCCATCAACACATCAGGCACGCTCTGTATGTGCAGGTCTCTAACCTGGGACATCTCACTTATATCAGCATCCTTCACTTCCTCCAAGTCTATGTTCAGCACTTCAATGGTGGAGAGAAGCAGCCATAATAACTAAGTATGGTGTAAGGTGGGTACTAGGCATATCAGGGTGCTCACTTCATAAGTTATATAAATGTCTAATCACTGTGTTGTACTGACAAAATAATATGATATTGTATGTCAACCATAATTGAAAAATAAAAAATAAAGGTCCCCTGTTGAGAGGCAGAGAGCTCATTTTGCACACATGGTGGGGAAGGACAGTGAGCTGTCAGAGATCAGGGACTTGCTCACACACAGGTGTCTGTTACACATTGCTGCTCATCCTGATTTGCGAACCTGAAATTTTCAGTTTCTGAGTGTGTCTCTGGACTCTTTCACTCAGATTGGTATTTCTTTTGTTGCACAGCAACCCAGTTACACTTGGTGGTTTAAACTAGTAACTTTTCACATCTTGAATTCTAGTTCATCCAGTATTCTGCAAATATTTACTAAGCTCCTAATATATGTCAGGCTCTGTTCTAGGCTTTGGGGATACATCCATGAACACTACAGACATATCTCATTGCTCTGAAGTACTGTCTAAGGATGTGGGTTTGCACGCAGACATGATTTATTGCCTGTCTGGTCAGACCTTCTGGTGGGCGAACTCACATTTTAAGGGAACACACTAGAGACATTATAGCAAAGTGTTTAAGAATACATTCGAATCAACCCAAGATGGTCTTTTAAAAAAGTAATAGACATACTCTACACCATGCCAACATTCTTCCCTCACCTCCAATATGTGCCTTCCTTTCTTTGGAATCTGACAGATCTTGTTCAGACCTTGGCTCTACCACTGACCTTGTGACCATGAACAAGTTATTTAACCACTTTGAGCCTCCATTTCCTTCTCTGTAAAATGAGGATAGCAGTAGTTTCCTACCTTATAAGATTGTTAAGAAGCTTATGTAAAGTGTTTCAATAGGAAATTTAACATAATGAAAAATATGAGGCAATACTCTGAAGCAAGATAGCCTATGAAAATTACCTCCCCCACCAGCTTTCTCTCCCTGGAAACTTTATACTTGGTTTCCACTGAACACACCCACCCAGGTCAACCACACACTAGTTGGAAGTACACCCCGTCTCCATCCATTGGTTGACTAGTTGGAGAAAATTGAGCATGGGATTGGAACTCCTTCAGCTGATGTAGGAACATAGTGATGGGCACGATCCCACATCATTCCAATGCTGATCCTTTACCTCCCAGAAGCAGTTTCCTCCATGGCAGAATGGGTCTACTTGCTGGTCAAGAGCAATTTTGCTGTGGTTTTCAGTACCAAGTACTGTGAGTTTTTCCCTGTGCTTCATATAACCCTACCCTCCCAAGCCAGGAGACTAGATGTATGCACAATGCTGGGGGCACTGGCATGGGAGTCAAGGAGTTTGTGTGAAAGGCTTGGGAAGTCTTCAACTTCCCCTTGGCCTTGGTTTTCTCAAGGGTAAAACCTCAGTGGATTAGATCAGGGGTCAACAGACTTTTTCTGAAAAGCGTCAGACTGTAAGTATTTTAGGCTTTGGGGCCATGTCATTCATACTGTCTCTGTTACAACTATTACTCTATTGCTGCAGTACAACAGCCACAGACAATACATAAATGAATGAGCATGAAGGAATCCCAATAAAACTTTATTTAGAAAAAATGGCTGCAAGCTGGGTTCAGCCAGAGGGCCAGAGTTTACAGAACCCTGACTTAGATGATCTCTTCTTAGTAACTTCCAGTTCTGAATGGCCATAACCTAATTATCCAAGATTTACCTCCCAAAGAAAGTCTCAAAGGACAGAGAGTTCTAGGTTAAATTAAAAGTTCAGGAAATAATAACAACATCTACCACTTTTTAATTCATTGCTATGTACCACACATTGTACTAATGACTTTAACTGCCTTATCTCATTTTGTCCTCACAACCATTTGTTGAGGTAGACCATAATTAATCTATCTTTTAGGTAAAGAAAGTGAACTTCAGATTCAAAGTCATCCATTCTCAACATCATCAAAATAGGAGGAGGCAGAGCTGGGATTTGAACTGTTTAACTCTAAAGCTCTTGTTTAAAACTACTGATCATTGGGGTCATCATGACATTGTTCAGAGTCCTTCCGGTGCTTGCTACTCCACCCTCTACCCTGGTTATTCTTCCATGAACTCTCCAGAAGTTCACGTGAGAAACTATGTTCTCACATGTCACATAAATTAAAAGGCTGACCTAAAAGTAACACACTGGTTCACTACTCTAGATGATGAATTGCTTTTTAATGCATAATAATTGACTCCCCGACCGGCTCAAAACCTTACTGTGTTTGGAGTACTTATAGCAGGCCTCATTTGGAAGGCAACCACTCTCACCCAGGCCAATGCAGTCCCATTGAAAAAACTCTTCCAACTCAGAAGATGGGAAAAAAGAGAAGAACCAAGAACCTACATCTTACCGTGGTTTATCAAGGTTAAACTAATCATAAACAAAATCTCAAGAAACCATGGCATTGGAGAAAATCAAAGGCAGTTTAGAGTGTGCATGGGATCTGCCGGCTGATCTCCTGAGAGCTCCACGGCGGGGCACCCACGGGCGCTCCATCAATGCCTGGGCACTGCTGTTTCACCCTCTTCAACGTCAACAAAGTCTCCTCAAGCAACTGGTGATTATTAATGCAGTCTCTTTGGGGCTGTCAGATGGAGGGAGGTTGGTAATAAGAGGGGTGAATGTTTCAGTATGGCTACAGTTCTCCTCTAGTGCTTGGTGGTAAACTGTGCTCTCCAGAGAGTTCTGGTGTCCACAGCAGGCACAGCGAAAATGTTAATGCAACAATTCAATAAATATTTAATGGTTCTTTCCTTAGCTTACCAATGCGATTAAACAGAAGTCTCATTACTAAAACCTACATTCACCTCCTCTTTTATTTATGAGCTTTATTCCTTTACACTGACACACAGATAGGTTTAGACAAACTGAAGTCATGAATATAGGAGAAGTAGGAACAAACAACTCAATTCCACCAGACCGGCAAAACTGGATCCAAGTCATATTCTAGTAAGAGGATTTGCTCCTGTCCCTCAGTGTGACAGACAAGACTGAAACAGATCAGCTATTTTTACCATGATGGTATATTCAGAGGAAGGAAACAAAAAAACAGGGCCCCCGAATTCAGTTCTTACCTCCTAAATAGCCAGGGCTTGTTATTTATTATAATAGTACATTATATAATATATTTGACCAACAATAATTTTCCTCAGGGTTTTTCATTCTCCCCACCCACTTGGTCCTTGTCATTCTAAGTCCAGCTCAAATGTTACTACCTCTTAGAAAATTTCTCCATCCCTCCCAAGTCAAAATTTATCATTCTTTCTGTTACAATTCCTTATATTTTGTTGAAAATGCTACTATAGCTTTTATCTCACAGAGTGACTTAAGTATTACAGTCAGAAATAGTAGAGTTGAAAGTGAAGACTCAAGTCCAACTGTCTAGGTTCACTAATTACAAGTTGTGTTGTCTTAGGCAAGTTACTTAACCTCTCAACATTGAGTTACTTATGTTAAAAATGGAGATGATGATGGTGCCCAAAAAGACTATTGTGAGATTATGTAAGATAAACGATTTGGTACTTAGCAAGCCCTCAAAAAGTTCTAATAGCTAGATATCTATATTTATATATCATATACACATACATATATATACATACATATTCTGACCTATAGATATATGGTTTCAGATTCCTTCTACATACACACAGTTGTTTATAGTATAAGTCATGCACAGAAGGAAACAAGCCTCATACCTTCTGCCAGCTTCCCATTTAGGATATAAAGTTGTGAACCTGGTTGGCTAAATTCTGAACCATACTAGTGAGTAGGGTCACTTTTTAAGGCCACATGCCTAGGTACTGTTTTTTAGCTCCCACGTCTTTCCTTTCATGCAAAGTGGTAGGTAAGTGGGCTTATGACAAGGCCTGCCAAGCTTTCTCTCTGCATGCATTTCTGAGCTTGTTGGCCATGCACTTGTTTCCTATTCTATGTGACTGAAGAGGTTTGGTAGAATCTCAAGATATGCATTGATGTTTAGGGGGAAGTAGGAGAACCTATTTTGGCTTCAACTATAGCCATCTGCCCTCATCCAGCCTTCACAGGGCTTTCCACTGATTGATGATGGTTGTCATCCTTCATTATAGCTACTTTGGCAACATCCCTGGAAGAAGCGAGGGTACAAGTCACCCATAACCTCACTCCTAATATTGCACATGTCTACCCTCCCTAATGCTTGAGGACAGACACAGGGAGAGGAAGAAGAGGCTCTGGAGTTGGATAAACCTGGTTCAAATCCAAGTCTGCTACCATAAGGCTTTGGGGAAGATGGTAATCTCTGCAAGACTCACTTTCTGCTCTTATGACACATGGCAGAGAACTCTAGTTACTTATCCCAACATCCTGCCCCGCAGCAGCAGGGCTTCCACTGAGGTCTGAGCACACTAACAGCTGGCATAGACAACTACATTTCCAAGCCTCTTCTGCTAGAGATGCAGAGTCATGTGACCAAGTCTAGCCAAGGAGATGGCAGTAGGATGGGGTGGGATGTAGAGAAGTCTCCTTAAAAAAAGAGTAGATGTGTACTTCTTTCACCTTCTCTTCTTGCTGCATGGAATGCAGATGAGGTGGCAGCAGCTGGGATCATGGAATAACTCTGAGGATGAAGCCATATGCTGAGATTGACTGGGCAGGAAAAAAGAAACCTGGATCACTCTGATAGAGTGGAGCTGCCAGACCAACCCTACACAGACAAACCATCTCTAAATTTCTTACAGGGAAAGGAAGAACTGTCTAACCCATTTGTGTCATTGGTGAGTTTTTTCTGTCTTGTGCAGCCCAGCTCAATGATAAAGAAGGCTTAGTGATAATGTAAATAAAACTAAATCCCAGCCCATGAGCATTTTTGTATAGGCCATGAGCTAACAGTGATTTTTAGAGATGAATATTTGCAATCAACTTGATGATAGGGAACTGTAACTCTAATCCTTACTCCCTCTTTACTAGTAGAAAAGAGATATACTCAATTTCACAAAATATTTTTTGTGAAAAATCTGTTTTTGTGTTATATAAGTACCTACATAATGTCCTCTATTTTGCCTCTTGACTCACAAAACCTAAAATATTTACTATCTGGCTTTTGATAAAAAAAAAACGTTGTTGACCTATGATGTCGAAAACTCCCAAATATTACCAGTCACAGAGAAAATAAATGGTAGCTATTGTTATAATTAAATCTCCAAAAGAGTCTAGCACTGAGGTTACTCAACTATTTGTTTATTTTTGTGAGGTATTATAGTCCTACAGAAAGTGTGAATTAATTCTTTGATGACTTGAACAGATAAAAACTCTTTCAGACTCAGCCTCACTCTTCCCAAGTTCCTCCACCAGGCAGAAAAAATAAGCAGAAGACCATAGCAAAGACACTTAAAATGTATTGTTTCCCAAGCCTCCCCTACTCTACCTGACATAGATGTATTTTTAAGGCCACCTACTCAAAAAAACAAAAACAAAAAAAGCCGGACAAAATGGATAAGACAAAGTGACAAAAGAAGCCTAATTTCATTTAGATCGCTCTGGAATGTTTTGGTAACTGAGCCTAATATCCACCCTATATTTCTCCACCTAATTCCAGATTTGACATGTGTAAATTGCCAATCTGGTACAAATGAATGGAACACTGGGCAAAGCCACATATATGATTCCACCATTCATCACATGGTAGTAATGCTTCATCTATGACCAAACTCAACTTGGGGAGCAGTTCAACCAGGAACAGTTAAAGCATCGTTATGACCTTCCCTAACTAAAGGAAAATTATATGGCTGAGTTAAACCAGCAGCTTTCAACCTTTTTGGCAATGGTGCCCACATCATACTGTTAGTTTGTGCCAGATACTCCCTCCACCTTCTGCCCTCAACCTTCAGTTGGGCATGCTCAAATCTGTGAAACAGTTTGGGCTGTCCAATACTACGAGGCGTGGAATTATGACATGGGGGTATAGGGCTGGTTCAGTGGAGGCCCCAGATGGAGATGGAGAAGGACATTTATGGCCCATCATATCTCTCTTATGGCAGTAGGGAACAAAGGGCTGAGCTGGCACTGGCGGTGGGGGGTGGGGGTAAATGAATGAGGTGGCACTGAGTGGGATGCTGGGAAGTAGAGTTGTGTCTCTGGCTCGGTGTTGACTCCTTCGAAATGACCACATCCAGTCCTAGCCCACTGCAGGCAGGCCAAGGGAAAAGCAACCCAGAAAGTGTAGTGGTTCAAAAGATTTCAACACATCGAGGAAATGTGGGCTTGGCCAGTGATTTAGGAGAGTGTTGGGCAAGCCGGGAAAAGATCTCAGTTCCTTTAAATTAGCCATCATCCTTGGATAGAAGTTCTTCATGTTGCAAAGCATCTGAAGCAGGCCATTGAGATGGTGTCAGGGGGATAGTTCTTGATTAAAAGTAGCATGGATTTTGTCTGAGCATTATATGTGCTCCCCAAAGACACAAGGGGGACGCCAAAAAGCCCTGGAATTTATTTATAAAAATATGTGTATTTATTCTTACATGTTTAAACTTCAGTCACCTTCAAAGTACTCTCCATTTGATGCAATACACCTAATGAGACATTTTTTTCCACTGCTCAAAACAGTTTTTGAATATGTTTATTTTGATGCCTTTTAGTGCACCTGCCACTTTTGTTTCACCTCCTTCATGTCAGCAAAACATTTCCCTTTGAGGACTTTTTTTCATCCAGGGAAACAAACGAACAGAAGAAGTCACTAGGGAAGAGAGAGGATGAATAGGGAGGGTCGGGTTCGGGGTCATGCCATTTTTTGTTAAAAATGTTGAACACTCAGTGTGGTATAGGCAGGTATGGGCAGGTAAGTCACCCATCATGAAATGGGCAAATGCACTGAGTCTTCAAAAATAATTCACTGAAGCTGAATGCCACCTGTCCCAACAACACCAGCTAGTACACTGATACAGACGGGTTCCTAGAACACTCACCTAGCTGTGGAAGCCTGTACTACAAGTGGCCTAACCTCTGGGAGATAATTCTTGGGTTTTATTTGGGTCCCCCCTCATATGTATTAGAATGTCTATAACAGCATTCTTTTTAACATCCTCTAACGAAAACTAATCAAATGTCCATGAACAACTGAATGGATAAATTGTGATCTACTTAACAATGGGATACCATACAACAAATTAAATGAATGATCTACAACTATATACAACAAAATGATTAAATCTCACAAGGAGAATGTTGAGTGAAAGAAGCCAGATACAAGAGTATCTAATATTTGATTCTTTTTAGTAAAGTATAAGAACAGGCAAAATCTATGCTACTAGAAGCAAAGGTAGTGATTAGTGTTCAGAGGATGGAAGAAGAGACACAGAATGGCTTCTGGGCATTGATGACATTTGACTCTTAGCCTACGTGCTGGCAACACAGGTCGGGTGTGTCCAGCTTATAAAATTTCATTGAGCTGAAAACCTATGATATATTTTTTAAAGATTTTATTTATTTTTAGAGAGAGGAGAAGGGAGGGAGACAGAGAGGGAGAGAAACAGCAATGTATGGTTGCCTCTCACATGGCCCTCATGGGGACCTGGCCTGCAACCCAGGCATGTGCCCTGACTGGGAATCGAACCGGGACCGTCTGGTTCCCAGCCCGCGCTCAATCCACTGAGCTACACCAGCCAGGGATGATATCTTTACTTTCCTATATGTACATTATACCTTAGTGAAAATATTCCAAAACTATAAGGTGGCCTTTGAGAGATCAGAAACCATCGTTTGCTAGTTCTGAAAGGAGCCCTGGCTATTCTTGGGAGGGGGCAGCCCATATCACTTCATTTGACCACAAGGTTGGTTCAGAGAAGGAACCTGATAACAGTGGTCTCAGCAATAGCAATAGTACAAATAAATACTAATTTGCTAATATTTACTCAGTATTCACCTGTGCTAAGCACTTTACAAGTATTATCTCATTTAATCTTCACAACAGTCCCATGAAGTATGGGAAATTACATCCCACTTTATAGTCAAGGAAACTGAGGTCCTAATGCCTGATTTAAGCATTCTCATTGCTTCCCCTTGTGACCAGGGTGGCGGCGGGGGATATCTTGGAAAAGCTGACCCGGGTCTCTTGACTCTTGAATCAATATGCCCCTGCTGATTGGTTAAAAACTTGTCCCCCAACAATATGTCTGTGTCTTAAGTCCTGGAACCTGTGAATGTCATCTTATTTAGCAAAGGGGCCCTTGCAGATATGATTAAAGATACTGGAATGAGAAGATTACCCTGGTTATCCAGGTAAGTCCTAAGTATCACTGTAAGTGTCCTCATAAGGCAAAGGGAGAGGGAGATTTGAGATAGGCACAGGTATGAGATATGGAAGCAGATATTGCAGTGGTATGGCCACAAACCAAGGAAAACTACAGATGGCTAGCAGCTGCCAGGAACTCAAAAAGACAAGGAATAAATCCCTTCCCAGGGTCTCTGAAGGGAGTATGGTTCTGCCAACACCTTGGTTTTCAAACTTCTGGCCTCCAGAACTGAGAATAAATTTCTGTTGCTTTAAGCCACCAAATTAGGGCAATTTGGTACAACAGCTATAGGAAACTAATAAGAGGTCTGTCTGGAAAGAGTCCAGTCATTGTTAATATAACAAGAATGTTTTGTACAACATCAATGTAAACTTGCAGCCAAGGAGAGTGAACTGAAATGTGCATACGTGAACAATGACAACTTCACTGTACTAGTCAGTGGGGGCAGTAGATGCCTCTGAGTGAGCATGTGCACTGTGTGGCTGTCACATTCAAATGATTGAGCAAGTAGAGCAGCGGATCTGCATCAAATTTTGCATTAAACTTGAACATTCCTCCATGGAAACGATTTGGATGACTCAGAAGGCCATAGCTATGGGCAACTGTGATTGGCAGCTTCATCATGACAAAGTGCCTGCTCATGCTCACATCTCATGGAGAGTTTTTTGGCAAAACATGAAGTTACCCAGTTTACTCAGCCCTCCTATAGCCCAGATTTAGACCCTGTGACTTCTGGCCTTTCCCCAAACTAAAATCACCTTTGAAACTAAAATCTCTTTGAGAGATTTCAGACTGTCAATGAGATTCAGGAAAATATGATGGGGGAGCTGGTGGTGATTGGGAGAACTGTGTGGGGTCCCAAAGTGCTGACTTTGAAGGGGACTGAGGAGTCATTGTTCTGTGTATAATGTTTTTTGTACCTTCTTCAATAATTGTCTCTATTTTTCATATTACATGGCTGGATACTTTGTGGACAAACCTCATATACTCTCCATTATCTAAACATTATACAGCAACACCTAAAGAATGTTCTACAAGAGGGCAAAGGTGCTTTTGAAAAGTGTCCTTGGATCAAACAGTATTGGGAAGTAATGTTAGACAGATTTCTTTACAGCTAGACATCTCAGGACCTTTAATATGTTTATTATGCCATATGTATCTTTGAGAAGAGGAGAGGGTAACATGGAATTCCCCAAACTTAACTGGAAGACCCCATGGGGCATTCCCAGGATGTGCTACAGCACACCATGCTGAAAACACTGATGAGACCCATGAGGGAAGAAAGGCCTAAAAATTTAAGGTTATTACTTTATTTTTTCACGATTATTTTTCTAAAGCCTAGAAAGCAGGACACAGTAGTTATCAAATCAAGAGTTGGATGGATGATCTCCATGGGCCCTTCCAAATCTAACAATCACGAATTCTTTATGTACAAAATCAAAGATGTTTCTTGCCTCTCTCAGATATTGCTAATCAATCACAGCACTGTTGCTAGAGCTGAAATGGCCCCATAATCCTTAACCAGAGCTCCAGGCAAATGAAACCTCTGCACTATTCCTGTCCTGGTAACTTGATGAATAGTCCAAATAAATAAACCATGGCTTGTGGGTTTTCAAAAATGCCTGTATTATTCTCTTCCTGCTGAAGGAAGTACATCCTCACCCCTTCTGATATCTGTTAGTTTTTTCCCCTTTTCTAGAACATAAAATTGTTTGCCCTGATTTTTAAATGAATACGCCAGCAACCACGTTGGGTGAGAGCCTTTGAGAACAAGAAGGGGAGGACGTTTGGGGCACTGTATATCTAGACCAGCCCTTTTTCTCTGGGCAGGTTTCTCTCTAACAGATCAAAATATATACATGTTTACTGCTCTCTGAGTTCCAAAGCCATTCGTGGGAGTTGTAGTTGATCTCAAAAATCTCTGCATCACAAGACAACTCCCAGAGCAGCAGCTGCATCTGATCAGACTTCCTCGGCAGGAGAGTTCAGAAGCTCTGGGTCTTCAAAGAAAACCATTAGCTGGGATGTAATTTTTAAAAAGTGATGAAACACTTATGCCTCATTCATACTGCAATAACACCTTCCTCCACAGGATTTACAGACCTCTGCAAAAAGCAACTATCACTGACCTTGGTTAAAATAAAATAAAATAAATAAAAAAAATTAAAAATCTGAGGCTCAGAAATGGTAAATAACATGGACTCAGTGTGGCCAAGAAGCCACACTAGTCTTTCTATCCCCAGGGAAGGAGGAGGGAGATGAGAAAAGGATGAGGGTGAGTAATAAAAAGAATTTTTCAACTTTGCATTAACAATTTTCTTGCAGTTTATGTCACACACTGAGGTAGAAATAGTCATTCAACTCTATAAGCCCCTCCTAGATGGCAGGTACTAGACACTGAAGATGATGTGGCCCCTGGTGAAAATGAGTTTGATACCCCCGGCTTAAGAAGTTAGGGGGAGAGGCAGACAGTTACCACATTGAAAACAAATATTTTGGATCTTGAGAATTGCCTTGGAAAAAATGAATAAGGTAACGTGGCAAAGAAAAACATGGTGTGTGTGTGTGTGTGTGTGAGGGAGTGGCAAAGCAAAGGCAGGCAGGATGTCCTCTTGGCATAATGACATTTAAGTCAAGAATTCACTGATGAGAAGATGCCAGCTAGGCAAAATTCAAGGTGAAGAGCATTCCAAGCAGAAAGAACAGCAAGTACAAAGGCCCAAAGGCAGGTGGGAACTTAGGGTATTAAGAGGCCAGTGTGGCTGGAGCATAGGGACTAGTAGTGTTTGGGGAAAGGAGATGTCCTTGCAGACGTAGGCGAGGATGAGACCTTGTTTAGGTGGAAGGGTTTCATAATTCCTGGTCAAGTGTTTGGATGTTGTCCTTATTGTAATGAGAAGCTGTTGGAAGTTGTTAAACAGGAGGGTGCTGTGATCTGATTCAAGCTTTAGAAGCACAAAGAACTTTGGAAGGATATTGAGTTATCATTGTGAGAAATGATGGTTGCATGTACTAAAGTTGTGCCCATAGAGATAGTGAGCAGTGGCCCCATTTGGGATATATACCACAGTTTCCTTTTATGCTTGGTATTTGGTCTGTGCTTGACAAACTCTTACAGAGATGTGACTTGTCTGATGACACACTGCAAATAAGTAATAGAAACAGCATTATGAAGCATAGCAGCTTCCCCTCAGATGTGGTCTGAAGCACATTAACAGGTAAGTCTGCAAAGGGTTTCCAGGGTCACATCAACATGGGACATGCAAAGTCAAAGTCAAACAGGTTTCCCTATTCCAGGACTTGGAGCCTCTAATACTCTAGCAAAAGGGAGAGGTAGGGTATCATATTTTCCTAATATACATGGAACATAATTTGCTTTCTTTTTTGGAAGAGCAACTCACCAAGCAGGTGTTCCCTAAAACCCAGTATAGAAACCACTGCTAGAAGGCAACATGATCCCATATTCAAAATGCATTTGAACAAAGTCCAAAGTGCTTCCACAGACATATGTCACTTTTACCCAGAGGAGAAAGGTTGACATGAACATTCCATTTTACAGATAATGGAGGCAAAGCTCATGAGGTTAAGTGGTTTGTTCTGTATCACAATCCTGCAGCTATTAAGTCAGATAAACCAGCACCAGTCCATGTGCCCAGGGCAAGAGAAATCAGATCAGACAGAGAAGAAATCAAGAAAGGGGCCTAAACAAGACTCCTTGTCATCTCTGCCTCTTCTCACAATGTTGCCTCTGCATTTGCTGTCCATAGGATTCTCTCCAGGGAAGAAGAAGCTTCTGAAGATGCCAGAGGAAGAAAAAGGGACTGCAGGCAGGCTCAGTCATGGGCATTAGGAAAAGGCTTCAATCTTCTGGCGTGGGTGCTCTGGGAAGGGTCTTAAGGGAGAATTCTGAAGGAAGAGTATGGCTAGGAGAAAGGAGGTAGTACTGGGAACCGTGGAAGGGCCCAGTGAAGGAGGCAGAACTGCTTTAAGGATTCTGAAAGCTGTGTGAATTGAAAGCACCCCACAAAGGAATCAGTCTGATCATGAGTTGTCTCAGTTCAGCAGTTTGAGAACTCAAGGCAATGACCTGGACACTCCCCATGTATTAACATTAGTTCCCAAACCTCTGTGCAGTCTCTCTATGGTCTGCCACAGCAGACCACATAAAAAGACCTCATGGACTGCTGCCTACTGAATGCTAACATTGTGGAGAGGGTCCTTCAGCAGAGTGTCTTGGGCGAGGGGTAGTTCACTAGGTTCAACTTATAAAGAGAAGACCCCCCAACTACCCAGACATATGCTTGACCACATGAACTTTGGAGTTTGATGATCACAAGTTCAGCTCCCCTACATGGCCACTTAGTAGCTGTGTAATCTAGGGAAGTTACTAAACCTCTCTGAGCCCACTCTTCCTCATCTGTGAAATAGAGATGAAATATTTTCATATTTGTAATATGAAAATATGAGACCTCTTCTCCAGGCTGGACAGCCTAGTACTCAAAATTAAAATTTATCTAAAATCCAACTCAATAGCTATTCGTTCAACCTCAGAAGCCTGAACAGAGCATCAATCATTGGAAAAATTAAAATAAAAAAAGTAATTACAGCAGCCTAGGTGAATGCAAAGTAATCTTTTGCAAATATTCCCAAGAAATCAAGTAGTCACAGTTTTTCTTACCTTTTTTTTTAAGAAGTAGGAGTATGAAGAAAACTTTCCAAGTTGGATAACCAATATCGTGTACACACTCCCTGTGGACTGGCAACTTGCCTGGGAAGGTGCACTGTGAAGGGGGAGACCCTCATGATAGGGAGAATGATTTCTATACACAGGCTGGCTGGTAAAAGTAAACTGTGAAGCAATTCTCAAAGGCTTCTGGGCTAAATTTGCAGGGAAATCACTCATGAATTTTCCCAGACATTGAGTCCCACAGTACCTGTGTCTGTCTGTTTCCTCTGCCACCCCTAACTACACCCGTTGTTCACCTGGAAGACATCCAGATACAATCTTAACAAAAATGAGTCTTCCTCTGCTTGTCACACAAAGAATCAGATTATGAAAGAAGAAGGTCTCCCAAAAAACTGCATGGTAATCAAATGCTAAGTATCCTGAAAAAGAATCCCTTGCCACTTAGTGCTTGAGAAAATAAAAAATAACAAAATAAACTTTTCAAGAAAATTATGTTTAAACTCTCACTTCGATTCCCATAAAGTTTCATCGTATTCAATGAGGATTACCATTCTATGTTCTGGCAGCTAAAAAAAATTCTTCCCTCTGCTTCCTCTCATTGACATCAAAATATCACACTGAGTTTGTATTTACCCAGAGCTCTCCTATTTGATTATACAGCTACGAAATGCTTAATGTGACTTGGTACCTCTCAGGAAAGATTAAGAAAAATAGCCTGGGGAGCACAGCATCTCTAAGATTTGGTTTTCCAAATTATTAAAAACTGCAGCTCTCTGTAAGCTCAACCACACAAAGCAGCCAGTTGTGTCCCTTGGTTCCCCTCAGAGTCTTTTAATTGACCATTCTCCATGTTGCTGATGCAATTTAGGGTAAACTCAACACAGAACCACTTTGCCTTCTCTGCAAACTGCTTGCCAAAGACCATAAATGTCATCACCAAATTGGTGAACAATAGTTCAAACCTTTGCATCTCTCATTCCTTGAGACATCTGTGTCCCTAAGGAGAACAATCCTGGCTTAAAGGAAATCTTGGGAAAAGGAGCCAAGAGCTTTTCCTGTTGAGGCTAGTGGGAGGAGGGCAATGAAGCGCAATAAAACTGTCCTCAAAATAAGTTCCATCTTAAAAAGCTTATGAAAGGAATGAGAGTTAGTTTAGTTTCTCAAATGGAAGCCCAAAAATAAAAAATAAAAGGTTTGTTGATAGAGAACCTTGGAAGACTGAGAGAGTTTGAAGATATCACTGCAGAAAGATTGCCCAGTAACAGAGCTTTCTTGTATTACACCCAAAGCTGTGTACCATCTGAGGCTGATTCAGGAAAATACTCAAATCTCCTGGTAATTTCCTGCAGACAGGACGTTTAATCATCTCCAAGCCTCCACCACAAGAGGAAAAAAAAATTAAACCAAATGATTCACACTCTTAAAATGAATCTGCCTTCAGAACAAGAACCGTTTTCTGCTCTTGAAAAGCAGCCACGATTTGTTATTCTAACAAAGTGTTCTTTTCCTCCAAACAGAAATAAAAGCCGCTCAAGGAGTGCTTGTACTGATTTCTGTTCTGCATTTCTTGAAACTTCAATCCAGTCAACAGTTTCTCCTGGCAGGTTCTCAGAAATCCAGGGAGAGCTGGGTAGTCAGTGACTAAGAACACAGGATCATTTTTATAAGCTTCACTCTCCCCGCCCCAGCTTTTTGGCCCCATGGGAAGACATTTTATTGTAGAATGAACAGAATTAGCTGTATATATAAATTCTTCACTGCTAGGCTCACTTGACACCTTTATCTGAATTGCTCAACAGCTGGGAAGATTTGGCAATTGATGATTTGAGAAGGAAAGGTCCAAATCCTCCCCAAGTAGTAATTGTTCTCTCTGTACATACAGGACCATGTTCATCTATCTAATTATTGAACTAGTTGCACAGATAAAAACATCTGTTTGCAGAAAGCAGGAGACCCAAAGTATACAAATGATTCACACTATCTAAACAAGTGTAAATAAAGGCCAGCCCAGCAAAGAGGGCCCCTAAGAGCCAAAATAATTTAATACGGGTGGAAATGGAGTTTGGCAATCCGTGCATGAGACTTTGCTCCAATTTTGAAAGATATTTCTTCCAGCTGCCTCATCTTTAAAAAACAAAGCAAAACCAAAAACCTCTGACCCTTTGCATTGGGCTCTCAACTTCTAGCTTAGGTATAGACACATGAACAGACTAGGGACAGAGGGGCAGAAAGCTGAAAATGCATCTTTTAAACAAATCTTCCTCTAACCCCTATGACTTATTTTGGTTTTCAAATTTCTCAGGACACTTCAGACACCCCAGATTTGTATGATCCCAGTCCTTGCCAAGTCCTGACCTGGAACAGCAAGGTTCCAGTTAACTATACCCCAACTGCTTTCTCATCCTATAGATGGTTCCCTTACACAGAGGAAGGAAGGCCAAGAGAGGAGGGGGTCTCTCCCCCATCTCCACCCCCAATTCAGAAAGAATAAATGAACAAACCCAAAGTTGCTTAATTATAGAAATCTACCAAGGAGTAAAGGAATGCATTTGGAAAATTATAGGAAGATAAGCCATAGGGAGTGTGAGGAGAAGTAAATAATTTTTTAAAGTAGACCTTTCCAAAGGTTCTACTTTAGTAGACATTAAAAATATTTTTGATAGTGTAAGAGAAGTAAGTAGCTCATTAGTAACATATACATTGAAAATATTTGAGGGAAATATAAGTGTATAAAGACTTTAAAAAGCAAGTTCTGGGAAGTTTCACTGCCTCCTCGGAAGTCATTGTAATATGACAACAACGTTATTCTCTCCTCCTGATTGTATCATTATTACTATTATTGGTTAATAAAGTGGCCGAGCAAAAGCTGGTAGACACTCACCAAAATGACCCTTAGGTCTGGGTCTCCTCCCAGAGCTCAAGACCTCCGCAGTGTCTGTGTGGCAAGAAGCATCTCTCCCACAGGTTAGTTTTCCAGTTCAAGGCCCCCTTTTCCCTGGGAGAGTGGTGAAAACCAGAAGCCAATGCGCCCCAGCGCCCCCTCCATGCTCTTAGGATATGGAGGCCACTTACCCCACTCAGCTTTGCATTGCTCGCCGCTGCGGCGCCTTCGCTCCAGAGAACTGGGGGGAGCCAGGAAGGGGCCGCAGACCCAGGGGCGGCTGCTGCTAAGAAGCTCCGTGGGGCATGGGCCGACAACTGCCCAAAGCCAGAGGGGGCCCTGTGGGGGATCCGTGCAAAGCGAGTGTCATTCCTTGGGCAGTGGCAGCTGCCCCATGCACAGCTCCGGATCCAGAAAAATCTTTTAGGTCCTGGGGAGAGAAGCTCCAAGCTCTCCAGGCTGCCTCCGGGCTGCTTAAAGGGACGCCTCCCCACCTACTGCTCTGCTTATTGGTGAAAATTCTGAGCCACAAGCCAATCCTAGATCTGTTCCCAAACTGAGATTTCAATCAAGGGAGCTACTGCTTTAAAATTAGAAAGGGCTGATGGTGGGTGTGTGAGTGCGGGGGGAGGGGGAGGGGGGGGCGCGGGAGCGTGGGCAGGTATTCAGCCACCTTTCAGAAACAGGACACAGGCACTCTGGCACTTGAACACAGAGGTCCAGAGAGCTAGCAATGGCTGAAGAGCAAGATTATACTGTGCAGAGCACATGAGGAAGACAGACATGCTGGACCCTTGGCTTTCATCCGTCCCACCCACGTTCCCACAACTCATTCATCCTTCAAGCCTTATCCAATTCATCACATATGCTGGAGACCCTCTATTTCTGGGAAGAGCTTCTAAACCTCCCTATTATTCACCCCTTCCAAACACTTATCACACTTTCACTTTTTTGCATTAACTGTCTCTCTCTTTACACTGTAAATTAGGGATGTTTTCATCTATCATCACACTGTGTCGCTCCCTGCCTGGAACACTGTGAGCTCTCAGTAAATATTTGTTGAATGAATGAATGAATGAATGAGGAAATGAGCAATGAAACATGTCCTGTGTTGGCTGTGACAATACCAATGTAAATTAGAGGCAGTATTCCAGAGGCCAGGTGTTCATTTCAGACAAGACTGTGTTGGAACATGGCCTCCATAACTTGTGCCTCAGTTTCCTTGTCTGTAGAGCATGATCATGAAATCTCCCATCTCATAGGGTTGTTGTAAAGATTAAGGTGCTCAATCAATAGCTATTATTATTACTGAAATCAAACTATATTTGCTGGAGGTTGGGACTGGTCTGATTGCTGGTTTAGCTTCTTGACGAGTGCACAATCACTCGTGAAACAGATACGAATTAAGTGCCAATTCAGCACCAGAACCCATGCAAGGTGCTGAAATCATCAATGAAGGACAAACTCCTCAACCTCAAGGAACTCATAGTCGGGGTCAGGGAGAGTTTTAGTCAGGATTTTCCAGAGAAACAGAACCAATAGAATACATATATGAGGGGATTTAGTACAGGAATTGACTTGCATGGTTATGGGGTTTTGGAGGCTGAGAAGTTCCATGGTCTGTAGTCTGCAAACTGGAGAGCCAAGAAAGCTGGTGGCATAATTCATGACAAGTGCAAAGTCCAGAGAATTAGAGGCCAATGGTAGAAATCCCAGGCTCAGTCCAAAAGCCTGAAAACCACGAGTGCCAATGTCCAGAGCAGGAGAATATGGATGCGTAAGCAGAGAGAGCATATTAACCCTTCTGCCTCTTCACCTTTTCCTTCTATTCAGGCCCTTCATGGACTGGATAATACCCACCCATGTTGGTGAGGGTGATCTTCTTTAGGAAATCTACTGATTCAAATGTAATCTCTTCTGGAGACATCTTCACAGACACATCCCAAATGTGTCTACCAGCTCTTTGGGCATCCTTTAGACTAGTCAAGCTGACACATAAAATTAACCATCATAGGGTGGGGGGAGAAGAGAGATAATAGAAAGACAAATAAAGAGAATTATGTTTAATGATACTCAAGCAAAGACATATTTACAGGAATGTTTGTAGTAGGATAATTCATAATATCAAATAATGGAAAACAATGATCCAATAAAAGTAGAGGAATGGTTAATAATTTAAGGTGTGTTCATTTCATGGAGTATTACAGTCATAAGAAAAGAAAGAGGCAGAGTTAAGTGCACTAATAAACAATGAACTCCAAAATGCATTGCTAAGTGCAGTGCAGAAGGTAAAATGTATCCCTAGTTATATAAATACATCTTAATGAATTGTATACAGAATATATGCTGTATGTGCATAAATGCTTCTAGAACTATGCCTAAAAAATGGCAAAGGTTATTATATCTAGCAAAGTGGTTTGAAAACTAGGCAGGTCTAAGATGGGAAGGAGACTAATTTAATTTCATCATATATCTGTGGGTATTATTTGAATATTTTACCATGATAAATTCTTAGTTCTGGCAAGATGGCAATTGATGACAGTCAGAAAATTCCAACCTTTCAAGCACCTAGATATGATAAATAAAATCTAAGAAAAAATTACTTTAAGTGCTTAGCTGACTCACAATAAAGGAAGGAAAATTCCCAGGTAGTAGAAATGAAGAAGGAAGTCAAAACAAGAACGGTAAGCATGCAAACTCACTGTAACCATGAGGTAGGGGGAAGGTGGTTGGCAGCAGGGGTAAGTTTGTCTTGGTTTCTTAGAGTCTAAGGTTTTAACACCCATGCAGGAGAGAAGACAAGGTGTTGGGACAAGGAGAAGCAGAAAGTTATGAGACCTCTTCAGAAAACCAGGAACACTCACTGAGGGCACACGGATTAGAAAAATTGCCAACCAGTCGAACATAACTTGTCTGTTGCTACCTGTGTTCTGAGTAGAAACAAAAAATGTAAGCTGAGAATTGGAGACCTTAGACCAGGTGTGTCAAACTAATTTTCACTGGGGGCCACATCAGCCTTGTGGTTGCCTTCAAAGGGCCAAAAGTAATGTCAACGCCTTAACACTTAAGGAGTAGTTACCTTTATACAGTCCTATAATTATTTCAGCCCTTTGAAGGCAACTGCAAAACTGATATGGCCCCCAGGGAAAATGAGTTTGACACCCCTGCCTTAGACATATGCCTTTCTTGAGAGTGGGGTACTAATAACAAGTCAGAAGCAGGAAGCTCTACCTGAAAAATTAATATAAAAATTGGTCTGGTCTTGTTCACGAGATACCAAGAATCCCTCACAGAAGTAAATGAAAAATTCCTCCAGAGAGCAGTTCCATAACCCAGGCCATATCTGGACCTGCAGAAAATGAGCTCCCAATATAGTAATAACATCCAGGAAACTGACAAGTCACAAGTCAACAAGGTTCAGGATCAGAGGATAAGAGTTAAAGCTCATAAAGCAACTTTCCAAAAAAGACCATGAAATAAAGTTTAAAATGATTAAAAATGTTAAAGCTAGGATCGAAACCCTAAAAAAGAACAAGACATGAGGTCTATCTCTCCCCATAGATTCATTAAAATTAAAAATTCGATGGATAAGTTAAACAGAAGGTTAGTTACTGCTGAAGAGAGAAATATGAATCTCAGGACATTACACAGAATGAAGCTCAAAGGGATAAAGAGTTGAAAAATTTGAAAGAAAGGTTAATAGATATGGAGGCTGGAATGTAATGGCCCAACATATGTCTAATAGGAGTCCCGGTGGGAGAGGATAAAGAAATTGAGGAGAGGCATAATAGCTGAGAAATTTCTAGATTTTATAAGACTCATAAATCCTCAGATTTAAGAAGCACAAGGCATCTCAAGCAGAATAAATAAACATAAGGACATCTGCATTTATTAATTATTCATAAGCATAAAGTTAATAGGAAAACTGAAGTGAGAAAAAGTGAAACACAATAATGCAATAACAGAGTTAAGAAGATGGCACTTAGTACTACAGAAGCTAGGCAACTCTCCATTCCATATTTACAGCTGGACAATATTTCCCAGAATCTTTCATCCCCAAATACAGGTAAGACAAAAGCAGGTTACAGTTGTGAGTATGTGAAACACAGAGTTTATTCTTGTATTATTATTTACTAATTATTGTATGATTTTCCATACAAACAACTGCAAACCTACTTTGCCCCACCCTATATAATGAATTCTGAACTATACTGTTCTTGAAGGCCTAGCTGTACATTATATAGGGTGCCCATGTACCAAGGCAAAGTAGCAGAGATCTCCTGGGAAAGATGTATTCATTCAGCCATCAAACAAAAATGGCAGGAAAAAATAAAGGAGAGAGAAAAACAAAAAAACTGAAGCCCCTGTCCAAGAGAATCTTACTCTGGGAGTGAAGGCAGCAGATAAACAGTCTATCACAGAATGGAGAATATCATAATAAGGGAATATAAACTGCCACAAAAACACAGAGGAAGAACATCTCAACCAGCCTTGCAGGAGAGGTGGAACCACAGGGAAGGCTTCCCAGAGGAGGTAACATCAGCACTGAGAGAGCTGGTATCTCCAGGGAAGAAACATTAGAGTTAGGCCTGGCTTTAAAGCCCAGCACTGCCACTTACTGTCTTCTGACTTTGACCAAGTTAAGTAACTTCTCTAAATTTCATTCATCTCATCTGTAAAATGAGATTCATATTACCAGTCTCAGTGTTGGTTTGAGGTTTAGTGATATTATATATCATTAAGCAGAAAGCTTGGCCTATAAATTGATTTTCACAATGGATAACTAGTATTATTATTAGATGAAATGCAGTGCCTTGGGAAAAAATGCCTTCTGTTTTAAAAGGCAATTTTCTTCTAAAAACTGAAGAAGATAGAGATGTCAGCCTGATTTCATAAACTACCTTGATGAATACATAATGTATCTACCCTGAAAGAAGTACATTATCAAGTTATCAAAATATAAAGAGTAATTAGATCTGGTCCTTTTCCTAAAGGAACTTAAAATACAGTGCCCCGCCCACTCCCAAAAACTAATGAAGACTGCATATGTTAAGTATAAAATATGTGATTATCTCTAGTGTTAAATCCCAAAACTGTGAGAAAATTCCTATCTTTATCATTGAATCTTCAGATTCCCAACCACAAATCAAGTTAAAAGAATTCAGTCTAGCCGAGGAAAGGAAAGATGGGAAGATGGGCCCTCTCAGTATTGCTCAATAGGTTTGTGAATGAGTGAGATGATGGATGGGGAAGAAATTCATAAAGTCCAACCAATGATTCCAAATTGCTGGGCTCTGCCAAGCTCAGCACACAAGAACACAAAGCGATCGAACCCATCTGCAGGGATGGCCTGGACTAAAGTAGATGAAATTCAATATGGCAAGGGTTGGGCCTGCCCGTTGGAAGAAACTCTGAACTGTGCAGTCTTAGGAAAGAATTGGCCAAAAACATGCTTTCCACTCATTCCTTCATATATCATTTAACAAATATTTGTCTAATATCTACCATGAAAAAGGGTTTGCGTTATAGGCTGGGTAAACATGAAGAAACAGGAATAAACTGCTTAGTAGTGGCTTCCCAGAGTGCTGATTTGACAAGTCTGAGGCTACATCACGGCAGAAAGCAGGCTGTGGTGGATTAGTGATGTTTGTCACACGGATAGAGAAGGAGTGACAGCACTAGTGCTATGAATCTGACATCTCCCATCCAGTCCAACCCCCTCGTTCCACAGATGAGAAAACAGAGCAGATCTTTCTTTCTTCCTGTGGCATTTTAAATTCAGCAACTCTAGCAGGGGCAACTGAGGAGAACCTCCATGTCTGAAATGTTGCTGAGAGAGAAGAAAAATCTATAGCTAGGAATATTTCTGATGAGCTTTTAAGATATGCACTCAAATACTTTAGCAGCCTTTGTGTTCTGCAGCAAACTGGCTAAATGAAGAAAGCCACAGATTCTGATCTCCTCTTTAGCTACAAAGTACATCCCCCCCGCCCCCAGACACACAGAAGATTATATTAAACACACATCATTTGAGAATGCTTGAGAATTTAAAATGTATTGGGTAACAGAAATGTCTATAAAGTGAATATATTTCAGAAATACAAAATGAATAAATACATAAAACAACAATTAACATGTTATTTAAGAAAGGACAAAGATTTTTATCACTTTATTCTATTAAATGGTACAGATATCAATAGCCAAAGAAAGGAAAAGAAAAGCCCTTATTTATTTTCATACAGACACTTTATATCCTGGGGACTCTGTAACAGTAACTAAGGAGATAGGGTCTGTCCCTGCTCAGTGTTTCCACACCCAGCCTTTGAATACTCACAACCATCACCCAGCCCAATCACAAAGAATACGGGCTTATTTGCTGCAAAGGATGGAACAATACAAATGGACAAGAGATAAGCAGGAAGCCCAACCCCAGCCTGATTCAGACACAAAGAACAAATTGTAGCATTTGATTAATATGCCAGATCTTCTATCATGCCAACTGCAAAGTGAATTTTATGGAAAACCAACTCTTTGAAAAATAGCCTAATTAATTCGGTTACATAAATTCCAATGAAATATTAGGGAGAAGGGATGGGGAAAAGAGAAAGAGGGAAAAAGTATATGAGAATGAGGATGAGGAGAAAGACAAGGAGGATGAGAAGGAGGGAGAAAGGAAAGAGGGAGGAAATGAATAAATGACTCAGAGATTATTAATGGGATGTTCTAGAGAATACCAGGTTCACCTTGAGGCCCCAAAAGGTATGTTCTAACTTAAGATGGCAGGAAGCCTATTTATATTTCAATAAAATACCCTGTTAAAGATTTGTAAAAATAAAATTAAAAGATGAGCCACCACAGACAATTCTTGCATAAATTGATGCATAAATTGGTCAGATTACTTTTTTCCTCCAAGACACATTCATTTGTAGACCACCTTCAGGATTTCTAACAAATAGGCATTTGCTAAATACCATGTTCACGATTGGTCATATGGAATATGCCTTATGTTATTAATCATGAATAAAAAAATTGTGATACATTCACACAATGGAATACTACTCAGCAATTAAAAATGAATTTAAGCAACAAGATGGATGAATCTCAAATATACAATATTATGCTAAGTGTAAGAAGCCAGGCAGAAAGGCTACATATTGTACTTATATAATTCCATTACATGACATTCCAAAAAAGACAAAATTATAGGAACAGAAGGCAGATCAGTCGTAGGCAAGGGCTGAGATGGGAGGTGGGATTGAGTAGCAGGAGAAAGATTGGGAGAGTAGTTACATGGCAGTATACATTTGTAAAAGTTCGTGAAACTGTAAACCTAAGAGTGATCTTACTCTAAGCAAGTACAAAAAACAACAACTGATAAAAAACCAAAAGTTAAAGCCATCTGTAGTGCCACTTCGATTTTAATTATTCCTGTATTAAATATTTTCTTGTTAGCTTGTTTTTGTAAAGATGTTTAATAAATCACTCAAAAAATCCTTAACTAGGAACTGTGGTTTGCCAATGGCCATGACCATGACATTGCTCTTTCTCCAGTAAAAAAGGAGAGGATCAATTTGTGAAGTGGTACCTCTAGCTCCGCAATGAGATCTCCTTGTTGTACTTACAAAGTCTAGAAGACACTAGATACTTTTATTTATTTATTTTAACTCTAATAATATATTTTATTTAGCCAGATATATTGAAAATATTAACATCTCAACATGTAATCAACATAAACTGATTAGTGAAAATTATTCTTTATTACTTATTTTAATATATTTTATTGATTATGCTATTACAGTTGTCCCATTTCCTCCCTTTTATTCTCCTCTGCCCCACACCACTTCCACATTCCCCCACTTTAGTTCTTGTCCATGGGTCATATACATATAACTTCTTTGGTTTCTACATTTCCTATACTATTCTTAACCTGCCCCTGTCTGTTTTCTACCTACCATTTATGCTGCTTATTCTCTGTACCGTTTCCCCTCCTTTTCTCTCTCCCCCTCCCACTCCCCTGTTGATAACCCTCCATGTCTTATATAAATCCCTTTAACATTTCATATAATAAAGGCTGGGTGGTGATGAACTTGAACTTGACCTTATCTGAGAAGCACTCTATCTGCCCTTCCATTCTAAAGGAAAGTTTAGCTGGATAGAGTAATCTTGGATGTAGGTCCTTGCCTTTCATGACTTGGTATACTTCCTTCCAGCCCCTTCTTGCCTGTAAGGTCTCTTTTGAGAAATCAGCTGACAGTCTTATGGGAACTCCTTTGTAGGTGATAGTCTTCTTTTCTCTTGCTGCTTCTAAGATTTTCTCCTTATTTTTAATCTTGGGTAATGTAATTATGATGTGCCTTGGTGTGTTCCTCTTTGGGTCTAACTTCTTTGGGACTCTCTGAGCTTGCTGGACTTCCTGGAAGTCTATTTCCTTTGCCAGACTGGGGAAATTCTCCTTCATTATTTGTTCAAATAAGTTTTCAATTTCTTGGTCTTCCTCTTCTCCTTCTGGTACCCCTATAATTCGGATGTTGGGACATTTTAAAGATGTCCTGGAGATTCCTAAGCCTCTCCTCATGTTTTTGAATTCTTGTTTCTTCATTCTTTTCTGGTTGAATGTTTCTTTCTTTCTTGTGGTCCACACCATTGATTTGAGTCCCAGTTTCCTTCCCATCACTGTTGGTTCCCTGTACATTTCTCCTTATTTCATTTAGCATAGCCTTCATTTTTTCATCTAATTTGTGACTGAATTCAACCAATCCTGTGAGTATCCTGATTACCAATGGCCACCTGCTTCACCAGCCTCAGCCCCACTGGCACTGGGTCTGGGTCCACCATCTGTGGGTCTCCCGAGCCAGCTGCAGTGTTGCCCACCCCACTCCACAAACCACCACCTCGCTGTGGGCCCTCTCCGCCCAGCTCTACCCCGCCTACCGATCTGGATGAACGTGTCTTCTTTAACTCCTTGGCTGTCGGACTTCCGTACAATTCAATTTTCTGTCAGTTCTGGTTGTTTTTTGTTTTTAAATTGTTTTTCCTCTTTTGGTTGTTCGAGGAGGCACAATGTGTCTACCTATGCCTCCATCTTGGCTGGAAGTCTCTATTAATGAAATATTTTACCTTCTTTTTTTCCTGCTAATTCTTTGAAATCCAGTGTATTTTATTTTATTTTATTTATTTTTTTAATCATTTTTTGTTGTTGTTCTAATACAGTTGTCTCCATTTTCCCACCAAAACTATATGTAACTCCATGTTGGTTAGCAAATAGACTCTATACCACCCAAACCACCTTACATTGTGGAAAACAGTGCTATGGATCGGAAGCTCCATGAGGGAAGGATTGGAATCTTACTTCATCACAGCCATCTGCAGCACCTAAGTGATCTTTGGATAAATATTCATGAAATGAGTGAAATAAACCTTTCTGCTGTGTTTCACACTCTGCCCTTCCAGGAGAGGACATTCTTGAGGCTTCTCAGTTCATCGCCAGACAGCTGGCTCTTAGAGCGAGTTCTCCTTCCAGTGAGATGCAGCCAACATGCCACCAATATGGATCACAGAGAACCAGTCCAGCCAATCTTATACTCAACAGCCTTCAAAAACCTGAGCCTTGTCTTCCATCAACCTACTGTTGTTAACTGTTCCCCATGGAACATGGTTTCAAACCCTTGACATACTAGCCACTCAAAACATGACACCCTAAATAAATTAGAACAAGGAATTATTGTCAGTGCTATAGGTGAGATATGGTCATGTAAGAAAACCTCCACGCTTTTCAGAGAAACATGTTTAGGAATGTAAGGCTAAAGTAACATGATGTCTGAGATTAGCTTTAAAATACTTAGGAAGGAAAAAAGGAAAGAAGAGAGAGAGGAAGGTGGGAATGAGAGAGGGAATTGAAGCTAAAGGAAAAAAAGATGAAGCACATATAGCAACATTTTGATAATTAAATCCATTATATAGGAATTATTGTACTTTCCCCCCTACTTTTGAGTATGTTTGAAAATGTTCCTAACAATTAAAAATGTTTAAGTATGATTTAACCATGGCAAGGTAGAATGGGTCTGTGTCCTTCTTGTTTCTGTCATTGTGATTCCAATGTTGTATAAATTTGATTCCCACTGACCAAAACCTGTTCAAGTTTAGGGTTTTTTTTTCCCCTCCACAGTCTCTCACTAGACTACAGCCACTTTATTCTACACCTGGGTACTTGGGTTTCTGGCTCCAAGGGCAGCTCTGTCCATTTCTTTATTTTTACATTCAGCCAAATTATCTCTATTTGTGTGGAAATTTGGGATCCTCAATCTGCTTGCTAATACTATGTAGCATCTAATCTATTACTTTCCATTGTCAGACTATGTCTACATAAGAACTGCCTGGGATTTTGTGAATTCTGCAGACTCCTGTGCCTGAACCATAAAAATTCAAATTCATTATGTTTGGGACAGGGCCCAGAACTTGTATTTTAAAGTTTTCTTAAAATCAAACTAATATATTCATTATTTGTCTATTATATCATCAAGTGGTTTTTTAAAAACTGATGAATGGTACCTAGAGATTGAATATAATTTTTTAGTTACATTTGGGGGATGAAAAAAAAAGGAATGGAAATATTTATATTATCTCAGATTGGCAACTGCCAGATTGTAAAAGCAAAGTTTCCAGTTAGTTCACAGGGGAAACTGATGACTCTCAAGCTCTTAAGAGCATTTCTAGACAAGGTAATTTGGATGGATCTGAGAGGTAAGTATCAGCATTTTAATTCTCTGGGTCTAAGTGCTGACACATCTTTTTTTGGTGGTTGTGAAAAAAATTTGGTCCTATATTTTCAATCATATTACTTTGGAGAAGTTTGCTACCTTCAGCCATGCTGATCTGCATCCTCTGATTTTCTTGGAAGTTCATTAGTCAGGAATTTGGAAAACAAGGAAGGGTCACATAATTTTCTCTCACTCTGCCTTTATATGAACTCTATGAATCCTTGCAATGAAGTAGGGACTATGATGATCCCCGTTTTTCAGAGGATGAAGCCGAGGCATAAACAAATTAAGTAACTTGCCCCTAGGAACACAGTGTGTAAGTGGCAGGGATGGGATTCAAGCTCAGGCAGTTCAGCTTCCAGATTCCTAAGACCCACTCTCTCATACGTACTGGTCACTCTGGCCAATATGTACAGCAACTGTTGGACCCAACTCAAGAGAGAAATTTAGAAGAAATGCTGAGAGTAAACAAAGAACTAATCATAATTTACTTTTAGGAACTTTTCATGTGCTTGTCTGTTTATCCACCCATTTGTCCACCTCATACTTACTGAGTAGCTACTATATACAAGCATTATGGTAATAAGCTCTGGGGACACAGATATAAAAAAAAGACACAAGAGAGACTCATAATCTGGTGGGAGAGAGAGATCAATATTATCTGTACATGCATAAATCAAAGCACTGAGTGGTGTAGCCTAGGACAAAAAAAATGCTCAGAAGTGGAGTGAGTGAATTGAAGCAGCACAAGAACATGATGTTAGCAGCAAGTCTTTAAGAAGGAGCAGGAATCTTGGAGATGGTAAGGGGAGAAGTACAGTCAGACAGATGCTACAGTATGAGTAAAATTATGAAGCCTTGAAAGAGACCCAGGAGGGACAGGAAGGGCAGATATTTCATCGAGCTAATCAACCTTGGCACCACAGACATGGGTCTGGATAGTTCTTTGCTGCAGGGGCTGTCCTGTGCATGTAGGTTATTAGCAGCATCCCCAACCTCTACCCACTAGACGCCAGGAGCAGCTCCCACAACATACTTTTAGTTATGACAACCAAAAGTATTTCCAGATAGTGCCAAATGCTCCTGAGCAGCAGAATCATCCCTATGAAAACCTAGACTAATGGGAAAGCTTGAAGGTATGTGTGAAAGAAGAAAAGGACCAGTGACTGAAAGAAGCATAGTGAGGTGGCTTGGGTCTGTATCATGAAATCAGCCAGTCAGTCGGGCCTCTCAAATTAAAAATAATCATCCAGCCACTCTGATGCTCATTTCCTTTAAAAGAGCCCTGAACAAAGACAATGGGGGTTGGGGCACAGGGTGGGGAGAACTGAAAGTGGAAGTTAGGGGGTGGGTAGGGCAGGGGAGAGTAATTGGGGAGAAAATGAGGACAACTGTAATTGAACAACAATAAAAAAATAAAATAAAATACTTTCCCACACTGGAAAAATAAATAATAAAAGAGCCTCCTGCTAATTCCAGCCTACAGGTTCAATCCACATTAGAAACCATTAGTTGGATAATTAATTTGGTTGCCATCTATATAACTATATGGTGAGCAAAACTGCTATGAGCTCCGAGATTCTCAGCCTGGGGTTATACACACATTCTTCCAACTTTTCGAACATTAATATATGTGCTGCTGTGCAGGGATTTTGTAGCTATAACTGACGTTTATCTTAAAATAAGGAGATTATCCTCAGTCTGCTTGACCTAATCCTATTATCCCTATGTCCCTTAGAAGAGTCTGGGATCTTCCTGGAAACACACATTCAATGGGTGAGGGGCATCTGATGTGAGGGAGACTCAGTCCCTGTCTTTGAAGGCAGAGGGGCCATGTGGCAAGGACCTAAAATTTGCCTTATAAGCTGAGTGTGGTCCTAAATTGGTAACCAGCCGTGATGCAGAAACCTCAGTCCCACTACCACAAGGAACTGGATTCTGTCAACAATCTGATTTAGCCAGAAAGGGGAGCAGGTGGGAATGCAGAAGGCCAGCATGTTGACTTCAGATTTCTAAGAACCTGAGCAGAGAAGCCAGCCACACCATGAAGCCTGAGCTTTAAACCCACAGATGTAGTGGTAATTTGTTAAGCAGCTATAGAAAACTAATACAAACTTGATCCCACAGTCCTCCAAGGTCCAGCTAAATTCTCTTCCATGAAACCTCTTCCTTCTCACCAATGTGCACAGAGAACAGACCAGGCCATTTCAAGTTTCCCCCAAATCACCACACTCTCTCATGTTGATCCTGCTGCCCCAAACCCCCTCTTTTTCTTTTATGACATCTCATGTTGATAAAGTACTATCCTGTCTACCATCGAATATTTCCTGAATGATTATATGCTCTCTTTTCTGCTCCTCCGTCCACCACCAAAAACATCAGTACTGAGAAGACAGTGGTCATCTCTTCAAGGATCTGTTGAGTTTCTCACAGTGCCATTAACAGTGTTAAGCCTATTGTAGACACTTAGTAAACCATTATTGATTAATGGCCACAGACCGCCACCCTAACCCCCACCTAAGGAGAGTATTGCATACAACTGCCAAAATTCACATTATGAGTGAACTGACCTGGAACAATTTTCTAGCACTCAAAGAACCATTTATATTTCAATAATTACTTAATTGATATCACTCTCATGGATGATGCTGACTCTCAAGTTATGGTGATGTGTCCTGTGTCACTTAAATCTCAGGGTCAAGTGACTAATCAGTTACTCTGAACTACCAGCCAAAAATCTCTCTGCACCTTGCGTTTTAGACTCTCTTGCTGTTACTCCTGTCTTGACACAAGCTTGAGGCTTCCAGCTACCAGGCTTGAAGTTTAGTCTATGAGTTAGGTGACCCATTTTGGGAGTTCGGCAAAAGGGTGCTTTCCATTAGCATTGTCCATTCAATATTCTACCCTCCTGTGGAGGGGCAACAAGAAAATATCAAGAATCCACTTTTCTCTGGGAAAATAATGAGCACATACAAAGGAGTACATAGAAATTGTTAATTATTGGGTTGGCCAAAAGGTCCATTACATCTTTTTCCCATAAAATAAAAGACAGATTTTTTCTTTTCACCAATAACTTTATTGATTTGGACATTTTGAGTATGTCAGCTATCTCCCGCTATTGGCTGCTAGCGGTTAGAGGCCAGGAGTGCTACTAAACATCTTCCAAAGCATAAGACAGCCTCGTAGCACAGAATTATTTGGCAAAAATGTCAATATTACCAAGAAAATTCACAAACCACTTTTGACACGTTCAATCAGTCACAGCATCTTCTCCATGCACACATCTTTTTTGTGTTCCATTCGTGTTTTTACCTTTCTTAAAATAATAAAGCCTAATATACTGAAAATGTTGCTTATTTTATTCCATCTTTGATATTAAAATGGCTTCACAAAAATTTACCAATTTTGATAAGTTTTTTTTAAATGCATGCTGATATGATAGCTGTCACAATATAATCTGACAAAATTGTTTTGAATTGATTTAAGACAACTAAGCACTGCTAGAGCCATGGTATGGAAAAAACATAATGGACTTTTAGGACAACCCAATAAAATAAGTTACATCCAAAGGCATCACTTAACCCTACTTACTGGATTGTTCTTCACTATGGAGTTAAACATTCAAAATAATGGAACACTTAAAAAATATATAGTTATAGAATAAAGCTTTCACTATCAGATTTCTTCCCAGGATGATTCTAGAACTAGAGCTTCTGAGACTTAAATTTATCCTCCAGCCTATGTGTAGTTTCCTCTCACTTTTGCCAATATCAGCAGCAGGTGAATTAATATGACTCTGATAATTGCAATGCATAGGGTTGATTATGTCTCAGAGTTGTCTATGCCAGGAAACAAACTGTTATGGAAAAAACTGAGAACCTGAACTTGTAAGCAACAGAGTCACAGCCTTCTTGGATGGCATAGCAATCATCAGGCTGTGAAAAGTCAACCTTCACTCTGGCTTCAGTTAGCTCTCTAGTGAGTTGTGCCAATGAAACCAGAGGACCGCAGGTTACCAAGCCAAGCTCCAGGGTCTTGGGAAGGCAAGATTCACATTTGGTAAATGGGCACTATGAGAGATGGAATATAAGTGTTTTTGGAAAATTATTACTCATAGTACTAATTCTCTAGATGAGGGTGGTGAAGGTTTCCAGCTCTGTCACCACACTGGTCCAGCTTCCACAGCAAACAGTATTGAATAATCACAGAACTTTTTGCATCTGGGCCTGGAACTGATTTAGATTCTTTCTCAACACAATTCTGAGGGAACAAAAGCCTCTACCAAATGGTCCCAATTGGCCTGCAAGATAAAATCAATTAGCCTTCTGCTGAATTAAATGCACCGACAGTTCTCCCTCTTTACTATGCTTGCATTTGGCTGAATTTTTATTCTAACGTCAGAAAGGAAGGAGAAAAAAAAGACACAGAAACTGAAGCACATCTACTCAGTTCTATCCTCTTGCTGTTTCCAGAAATCATCAGGTCATCGAGAGCCCCTCTTTGGGGTAGTTGAAATTTATAAATGTTTTGCCATTCAAGCCTCAGAGCAAAAAGAACAGGCATCTTCTTAGTTTTCTATGGAGACTCTTCTTTCTCTGCCCTTCCTTGTAGTGAAGTTCTCCCAGATTCTTTCCCGAGCTGTCTTCTACATCCTCCCAGGTCAGCATGATACCCTGCCCTCTTTGTCCTGGGGCATCCACCACCCTCTGTCAGCAGGCTGATTTGCTCAGTATCAGGCACTGTTCTGGGTGCTGAGGAAGTGGCAGTGAACAAAACAGACATGTTCTTTGCCCTTGTGGAGCTTATATTCAATTGTAGTGGTGTAAGGGGCAAAATAAAGTTGAATGAGGAGAAAGAAGGGTGGGCAGGGTGCAGAGTTTAGAGAGTGCTGATGAGTTCAGGTCTCCTTTCCAGCCCAGAGATCGCCTGTAAGATTCAGATGCGTGTGTCCTAACTACCTTCTGGGTATCTCCACCCGAAAGTCTCACAGGCACAAACTCACCATGTCCACCATAGATCATTCTCTTCCAAGTGCTCTTCTTCAACAGATCCATCTACTCAAACTTCAAAGCCAGACACCAGGTGTCATCTTTAAATTCTTCTACTCTCTCTACAACCAAACAGCTTCTAAATGCCTCCCAACACTGTTCATTTCTCTACATTTGCCACCATGCCACGATCCAGGTACTGTTCTCTTTTTCCTAAGCTGTTGCACCAGTCTTCAGTCTTACTCACTGAGAGAAACCGTGCCTCTCCTCCTAGTCCAGCCCAATCCCATTATATATATTGAGGCTGAAATGATCTTGCTAACAGTCCATCTGATCATGTCATTCATTCCCTGCTCAACACTTTTCTATAGCTCCCTAGTGCCCTTGGGTAAAGGAACCCAACTGACAAAGACTTTTAGGATCTGACCTTTACTCACAATGCCAACTTTCTGCATCAAAACTGCCTCTCAACTCTAGCTAAATGGACTTGTTTGCAGGTCCTCTGGTTTCTGGCTCTTACTACTGCTATCTAAACCACAGTTCAGTCCCTTCCACTGAGTAATGCCTACTCATCCACCCTGTTGAATTTTGGACATCTAGGAAGCATTCCTCAACCTCAGAGGACCTGTCCCAGCTAACCTGTCTGTTGATTAACACAGCAATCAGTATGTTACCTGGCACACAGTCAATATTTCTTGAATAAATGAATATGTCCATGAACAAAGTACAAATTGATTTGTGTAATTGTGACCAATTTCTTATAGGTCTCAGTTATCCTGATTCATCCGTCCTCATGATCCAAGCTTCTGGGGGTGGAAATTCCTGTGCTTGGGCAAGTCATTTATTCTCTCTGAGCTCATTTTCCTCATTTACCACAAAAGAATAATAGTAATTCCTACTTTAGGGAGGTGTCATGATGAGACTCTAAAGCAGTGTATTGAAGGACCCAGCACATACCTGGTACAAAGGAGGTGGATCTGCAAATGGTATCTCTTATTATTTAAAAAAAATGTTTTCTGCCTGCAAGTCAGGCAGAAAACAGAACTGCTTCCTGAGACACATGTCATTTCCCAGAGGTCACCACACCTTGAGGAAAATGGAGAGGATGAGGAAAAATGCCTCTTCTTTATCAACTACCCTCCTTTCCTTTGAAGATCTCTCTAGCACTCTGGACTTGCTATTCTGTTTTTATTCTGACTTCATTTAACTTTAAGCTCACAGTCTTTATTTTAATACACTTTGCATTTTAACAAGTAGGTCAAAGCAATTTTATACTTGCAATATGATTACCATAGTAATCACTGTATTTTATAACCTGCAAAATGCTCCCAGGGAGACCAGTAGGGACAGTTACAGTTTGTAACAAAAATAATAATTTCAGCCCTGCAGAATAAGCTCCTCTTAAAAACACTCTTGTTGCAAGTGTTAATTTTTGAGGCTCCCACAATATTTGGAAATGGCAAATGCTAATTACTGAAGACACGCAAAAGAGTTTTACTTGAGTATGTCTTTATTTTCAGTAGCTTTGTGTTTGGAGAGTTAATATTAATGGTAGTAGTAGTAGTATTAGCAGCAGCTAATGCTTACATAGCGCTTGAAGTAGACTGTCTGCAAAAGTGGTCTGAATAATTTCCCACTTGTACATAGGCTCTTGAGTAAGCTACCGATCTGCTGACTCTGGGCTTGGCCTGCACTTGCTTTGGCCAATGAAATATTAGCACATGAGACATAAGGAAAGGCTTGAAAAGCACTTGTGCATTCGGGCTTTGCTCTCTTGCTGCTGTTGAGAACTCTGTGACCAGAACCATATGAACAAGCCCAGCTGCTACAATCCTAGCTGCCATCGCACTAAGTGTGTAAGCAAAGCCATGCTGCACTATCCAGCCCCAGCCAAAGTGGCTCAGACCCTTAGAGTGGGACACTTGCCAAGTCAACTTGAGTCACAAAAAGTAACAAAGAAGTGTTGTTCTAAGCTACTAAATTTTGGAATCCTTTGTTAGGCAGCATAAGCTAACTGATACTGTGTTTACACATGTCACACATTTTTCAAAGTGCTTTACATAAATCAACTCATTTAACTTGTACAATAAACCTGTGAGGGGCAATACTGTTATTAATCTCACAGGTGAGGAAATTAAATACACGGAGACCTGATAACTAGCCCATGGTCACACAGTTAGAATGTGATGGAGCCAGAACTTGAATCCATTCAGATTGGCTTGATAGTACCTGCTCCTAAACTATATAACACTGACTCTCAATCGTTTTATTTTTCTTCTACAGAAATGTTTATTCAGTAGTTATGAAGAGCATTGTTTAATGTGAACAACGGTGTTAATGATCAAGAACACAAAATACTACTGTGCCCTAAGGAAATAACATGGGAATATATTTTGGATCCTGAAATCAATAAATCAAAAGTATCCCAGCCATCCATGAACCAAATTCCATTAAAAATTTCTGATGGTACAATGTAACCTTTATAATGAATTTTGAAAGTCTAAAATAAATACTAATCTTCAACTGCATATTATTTTAAAATTTGTAGGCTGTATACTTTCTCAAGTCTTCATGTATTTTATTTTAGTCACTTAAATCACAAAAGCAATACAATCTTCTAAAACATAAAGCATATGAAGTGAAAGTGAGTCCCTCACTTGCTCTTACCCTTCAACCTCACCTTGCTTACAACAAATTATTAACTTAATATGCATCTTTTTATTACTATCCCTTTAATTATACAAATGTAGTTATAAAGGCCTGCCAAGTTTACTATTCCCTGAAATTGAAAATAAGAAAAAAAATCAGTTGACTCTAAACTAAAGAGCATATTTTATAAAAGCCTCAGTTCATTATAATAAAGTCTCTAAGACATTAACTTTACTTTAATACTCAAAGTAACACTTTACACAACCCATAGAAAGATTACTTGAAAAACACATATACAAGAAGCCAGTTTTCTGGTCTAAAATCTTATCTGAAAGGAACTACTATACCTTTTAGAACTGAAGTCAATTTTCAGAATGGCCATGTGTAGTCAGGAATCTAAAACACATCTTTAAAATCTCTCACACACACATTTAAAAAGTAAAAAAAAAAATATCAAATACACAAACACAAAAATGAGAGGTCATCTCAGTCTACATGGGTGTAGCTGAATATAATAATTCTCTTAGAAAATTAGAGTGTTGACTTCCAGCCAAGATGGAGGTGAGGTAGATACACTGTGCCTCCTCGCAAACCAAATGAAGTACAACAACAAACTTAGAAACAAAACCAAGCAGAACTGTCAGAAAATCAAAATGTATGGAAGGCTGACAACCAAGGAGTTAAGAAACATTCATCCAGACTGGTAGGAGGGGTGGAGATGGGCAGCCAGGCAGACAGGACTCACAGCAAGGCGGCGGCTAAAGGACCAGGGTGAGCAAAGCAGTGGGTGGCAGACCAGGTGGCCCCACATTTGCATTTGGATAAACTTGGAGGAACAACTGGGGAGTGAGAAAGACTATGCAACCCAGGGTCCCAGAGCAGGGAAATAAAGCCTCAAAACCTCTGACTGAAAAAACCTGTGAGGGTTGACGTGGTGGGAGAAAGTCCCAGCCTCACAGGAGAGTTCATTGGAGAGACCCACAGGGTCCCAGAACGTACACAAACCGACCCACCCAGGAATCAGCACCAGAAGGGCCCAGTTTGATTGTGGGTAGCAGCAGAAGTGACTGAAAGCCAGTGGAGAGCTGAACAAGTGGCACTGTTCCCTCTTGGATGCCTCCACCCCATATAGCATCACTACACAGAGATGTGGTTTACCCTGCCCTGGCGAACACCTAAGGCTCCTCCCCTTACTACATAAGAGGCATGCCAAGACAGGAAAAAAAAAGGCCCAAATAAAAGAACAGATCAAAGCTCCAGAAAAAATACAACTAAGCGACAAAGAGATAGCCAATCCATCAGATGCAGAGTTCAAAACATTGGTAATCAGGATGCTCACAGAATTGGTTGAGTATGGTTGCAAAATAGAGGAAAAAGCAAAGTCTATGAAAAGTGAAATAAAGGAAAATGTACGTGGGACCAACAGTGATGGGAAGGAAATGAGGACTCAAATCAATGTTTTGGAGTGGAAGGAAGAAATAAACATTTAATCAGAACAGAATGAAGAAACAAGAATTCATAAAAACGAGGAGAGGCTTAGGAACCTCTGGGACAACTTTAAACGTTCCAACATCAGAATCATAGGGGTTCCAGAAGGAGAAGAGAAAGAGGAAGAAATGGAAAACTTATTTGAAAACATAATGAAGGAGAACTTGCCCAATCTGGCAAAAGAAATAGACTTCCAGGAAGTCCAGGAAGCTCAGAGTCCCAAAGAGTTGGACTCAAGGAAGCACACACCAAAGCACATCATAATTACATTACCCAAGATTAAAGATAAGGAGAGAATCTTAAAAGCAGCAAGAGAAAAGGAGACAGTTATCTCCAAAGGAGTTCCCATAAGACTAGCAGCTGATTTCTCAAAAGAAACTTTGCAGGTAAGAAGGGACTGGAAAGAAGTATTCCAAGTCATGAAAGGCAAGGACCTACACCCAAGATTACTCTATCCAGCAAAGTTATCATTTGGAATGGGAGGGCAGGTAAAGTGCTTCCCAGATAAGGTCAAGTTAAAGGAGTTCGTCATCATCAAGGCCTTATTATATGAAATATAAAGGAACTTATCTAAGATAAAGAAGATGATCAAAAATATGAACAGTAAATTAACAACAAACTCACAACTATCAACTGAACCTAAAAACAAAAACAAGCTGAGCAAACAACTAGAACAGGAACAGAATCACAGAAATGGAGATCACATGGAGGGTTATCAGCAGGGAAAGGGAGGGGGGAATGAGAGAAGAGGTATAGGGAATAAGTAGCATACATGGTAGGTACAAAATAGACAGGCTGAGGTTAAGAATAGTATAGGAAATGTAGAAGCCAAAGAACTTACATGTATGACCCATGGACATGAACTAAAGGGGGGAAAGTGAGTGGGAGAGGGAGTACAGGTTGGAGGGAAATAAAGGGTGAAAAAGGGACAACTGTAATAGCATAATCAATCAAATATATTTAAAAAAGAAAATAAGCCTCAAATAAAAATAAAGATTAAAAAAGATGATTAAGAGTGTTGATATATATTGCAAGTAGGTAAGAACCATGGGAAGTCAATTTCTATCAGATGATAGAATTAATAGCAAAGCAATGCACCTGCCATAAAAATTTTAAAAGTCCAATTGTTATTTTTTTAAAATCCAACTAAAAATATTTTTATTTGTATCAAAAGGTTTTTGTCCCAATGATAAATGACTTTTATATAGAATATAGAAAAAGTGAACACTATTATAAGACACATTATTTTTGTATCTGCTTTGTCCCATTTTCCTTCTTTTTAACAATATGCTGGTCTAGAGAATGTGTGGATAAAGAATGAGATCAAGTTGGGAAAGTTAAGATTCACTTCAGATTTCAGGGCAACCTAGTGAGACTGAGAACAGAGTTTCTCCTGACCCTTCTATTTGACCAAGATAAATATGAGGGCACTGATCTATTATTTCCATAATAGAAGAGACTACATCTTAGAGGGCCCTAAATCCATACTAAAATTCAGAATAGTACTGGTGAGCAATATGTTAAAAAATATGTATGTATATACAAATAATTTTATGTAATTAAGCCATGAGTCTGTAATTTGGATGGGTAATTAAGGGATGATGACGACAGAAGCATTAACTTAATGCAAGAACCATTACTGAGTCGGTTCGTCCACTGAAGACATCCTTATTGAGTGTCTACTGTATACCAGGTCATGGGACAGGTCCTACGAATGAAAGAGTGAATGAGATGTACAGTGAGAGAGATTTACCCTACAACAGTGGACAAGAAGACTCCAAGTATAAAAAGATCGTATAACTGCTGAGTTTTTTCCTTCTGAAAAGTCTAATAGTAAATAAGTCAACAAGTAAATACTCAAACAGTAAATAAGTTAACAAAAAATGTTTAATAATTAAGATCAAGAGATTTCGCTGAATTCATTCATTCATTGAACACCCTCTATGTGTCAAGCACTGTGACAAATGCTGAAATATAAAGGGTATAAGACACGGTCCCTGTCTTCATAGGGTTCATGTCAATAGGAAAGTATAAGAACATAATGGATAGTGTCACATAGAAAGAACACACCTAACTTGGTTGTAGGAAGGAGGTCTCCCCAGAGAAGGTATACCTAAGCTAATACCTCAAGGATGAGGTGATATTTGGACTTTTAAAATGAAATTCGACTTAAAATATTTAATTTCTAGCCAATGATTCAAATGCTTCTTGCCTTGAGCGAGTGATTACCATCGTGTGTCCAGTACAATAACTCTCCAGTTCTAATGTGCACCCAGGTCGTATGAACACACAAATTCTGACTCAGTAGGTCTGGGGTAGAGCTGAGATTCTGCATTTCTTTCTTTCTTTTTTTTTTAAGATTTTATTTATTTTTAGAAGGGAACAGAGGAAGAAAGAGAGGGAGAGAAATATCAATGTGTGGTGCCTCTCATGTGGCCCCCACTGGGCACTGGGGACCTAGCTTGCAACCCAGGCATGTGCTCTGACTGGGAATCAAACTGGCGACCCTTTGGTTTGCAGCCCGCGCTCAATCCACTGAGCTACACCAGCCAGGGCAGATTCTGCATTTCTAGTCGGCTCCCAGGTGAGGCTGAGGCTGCTGGTGTGGGGACCTCACTTGGAGTAGCCAGGCCCTGGTGCAAAAGGGACTGTGACCAACAGACCATGCCAAAAACTCTCTATTAGTTGGCAACTTATCAAAATCAGGAGATTTTAAATAAAAAGCAGGAATTTCTAGCTTCTTTGGAGAAATTTACATCAGACAAACTGGATCCTAAATTTCCTCTAGGTGGCTGCCGTTTCTCCACAGCAGCCTCTGGACCCAGAGGAACCTACCTGCACTGGCTTTGCTCTGCACACATTCCTCCCCGTCAGGTATCTAGCAGATTGTAAGTGTTAACCACCCCTCAACTACCCAACATTCCTGCAGACGCAGTCTGCACACCTGGCAGGAACTGGTGCTATGAATTCATAAGAAAGGACCAAAGGCCTTTTATACAAACAACACCAGTTTCTGTTGCCAAACTCATCTGACTTGGCAAGTGCCTCAACTGAACCAAGGTGGCATTTCCATAACCCCCATTACTGAGATAACGTGGCATTTATAGAAGGACATGCATGGACAGTGAGATCGCATAGCTGCAGGCATTAAATGCCAGTCTGGGATGCAGCCCAGAAAACTCTCAACTGGCTGAGGATCCTAAGAGCCCACTCTCATCTTTTAAGATGTCAGCACCTGAACGCATCTGGAAACACTTCTCAACCTGGATCCATGGCCAGAAGTGGGGGCAGGACTCCACCTGGAAAGAACGTGTTTGTCGGCAAATGTGTGAGTGTATGCAGGCAGACAGACCACACGTCTTTCCGTCATGGAATATTAATCTGCACACTGGCACTTCTCTATTTTTTACATTTGAATGATGTCTCTGCATTTGAATGAGATAGAAATGTTCTGCTTCAGGGCTCAGGCTTCTACAATTGCCAAAGCCCTCCTGAGACGTCCTTGCCATCCAGGTATTAACAGACATAGTGGAATGAACTGATAAAATTTTTAGTATCAATTGAGGAAAACTATACTAGAAATCACTTATTTTCTCATACTTCTGATGCCCAATGTGTTCATCATTTCCTATGATGAAAAAGATTATTACTATGGAGGACTGAAATTAGGCTTGTGAAAAGTAAAAGTGGAGAAGTCTTCTGTTTGTGACTGCTACCACGTATCTTGTTCATCATCACTTTTCTTTACTAGGGTCATATTTATGAGCCTTTCTTGGATTTGAACCTATCTTTATCTGTCATTGCTGAATCATTTGATTAAACCTTAGTATCTTCATAGTCAGTGGTATGAGAGGAAGTAAAATATTTTTTAAAAAATCATTGAGAAAGCATTTGCTTAAAGCATTTCCCCCTAAGGGGGAAAAATGGAGCTTAGAGCACATGCATACGAATGTACATACATGATCACACCACACACTGTCACATTAATTCTGTGACAACAAGAAGGGCCTAGGAGAACTCGCCTCCCCTTGACACACATAGTTGGGGAATATTAAGATAACCCAGTCTTTCTGTTTGTTTGTTTACAGTATTTAAACCCCAGTTTTAAAGCTTTCTATATAATAGAGTTTGACATAAATAACAAACACAAGAAACTGTTCTAAAAATACATTGGCCAACACTGTCGTGCAGCCTAAGCTGAATTAAGTGAAGCCTGGAAGTTCCTCTCCAATTATCATCAATAATTCTTAATCATACGGTCTATGAATGAATGTCACTATTAAACACAATACAGTATATATTTGTGTACTAGAGTTGGGACTAAATGATTGATCGTCTGTTCCAAGTTGGCCTTTCCTTCTAGAATAAAAAAAGCACAAGATAGCAAGGCCCACATTTATCCATCACTATAATGCCAGATCACACAGTACCCTGTACACAGCAGGCACTCGGATATTTATTGATTCCTTGAATGAAGAGACATTAAATGCGTGGATAAAACTGGGCTAGGGAACAGTTACTACCTTTAAGGAAGTTGAACTCAAAATGGGAACTCAGAGGAATATAGATTCCCTGTTGGTACATTAAGAAAAGCATTGATACACTGACAGAGTCATATCCCGACAGCACGGCAGAGAGCTGGGAGAAAACAGCAGGGAGGATTTTAAGAGACTAGCTAATCAGGAAGACTTTCCTAGTCTGGGATATAAGAACTAGTCAGTTCCCAATTATCATGACCGTGCTTTTCAAGTACCAAACGTGAACATGGAAACTTGAAGTGTGAACTCAAATCAAAATGAAGAGGTTGACATTTTTCAACATTCACTAAATCAACTCTCTTCTTTTTTCAACTGAAATTCACTAGTTTTTCAGAGCACCTGGAAACATAGAGCATTCGAATATCCTGAGCAGCAATGAGTATATCTGGAAACTTAATGAAAATCTTAAAGGCTGATTTGCCTCTCACGCGCTTTAATAAAAACCACAGGGCTCTGCATGGGAGTGTGTAATTCAAGCCCAAGTTAGATGGATTTCTGAGAAATGGAGAAAATCATGTTTTGGTGTGTTATGAAAATTTATGTGTGTAAAAAATGGAATGGCTATCAACTCTGCATATATCATTTGCAACAATCTTTCATTGTTCAAAATTGTTGTGTAGATAATGTACTTCAAGGGGTGATAAAGAAATTGACTCAATCACAACAGTTTTCATCCTAACCATGAACAGGAAGGTAATCATTTATTTAATTTCTTAATTTCTTTCAAGGGAGTAGAACCATATTTAACACCTATAACATCACTGATAGGTTTAACATCTGGGGACTCCAAGCATTAAATGGCTAAAAAATGTACTTTTGTCCTTATATACAAAATAAACCCATCTCCAGGAGAGAAGTCCTGAGATACCGGGGTGTGAATTCCACACAAAACTCGGCTCACCTTCAGGTTGCTAATACTGGCCTTCCTTGGGTAAATATACTGGGAAGATATGATTAAAATTCTCTTATTGGAAAGCTTCAACTCATAAAATTATGCACCTATGAAGTAAACTTTTGTACAAAAAAAATAAAATAAAATAAACTTTGCACTATGCACCAAAGTTCAATCCACTTCCAGAAAGCTTGTTCTAGCAGTAACATCTCAATCAGGTATCCAGTGCAGCCATGTATCAAATGGGCAAAGCTAAAAGTAATACTATCTTTAAATGAATGTATTTTAAATAAATTATGGTAATATAATACAAGACCTACTCATATTTTCAAATTAAAAATGCAGGCAAAATTAATCATCTGGAATCATTTCTCTTATACCAATTATGATAAGCTTCTATGAAAAGTTCTATTATAAAAAGAGAGGGACTGTGGATAGCATTGATCTCCCAAGCAAGATAACCATCTAATCTATATAGCACACAGCTAGGCATATCTTAGAACTTCTCTGACTGAATTTGAACTTGAGTCTTCTCTTGAACATCTGTATTTTCTCTTTCTTAAAATGAAAAATTTGAATACAATCTAGATCATCTTAACCAACCACAACTATAAAACTTTTCCCCCATAATTAGGCTACCCAAAGACACCACAAAGATAATATTTAACTGTTCTGATTGCCTTCAATACCAAAGGAGTTTAATGACCTGGGCCAACACCCCTAGCAGAATGACCTTAGAAATTGTGAGTACATGTCAATCAAGATATTAAAAACTAAGCAGGTTTTCATTTGAATATCTAGAAAAGTGATAGACCTAAGAGATAAAAGTTTCTGAAAAAATGCCTTTCCAACAAGCTCATTAAAGTTATCTGGTAAGATATTTACATTCCTTAACAGACAAAGAAATGCAATATCCCAGCAGTAAGCTTGGAGCAGCTTGGAAGAGTGTTCTAAGTCTGTAACCTCTAACTTGCATCAGTTTATGACATCAATGACTCAGAAACTATAACAGGACCCAGGGTCTCCCAATGGCATTTAAAAAAAAACAAACTCCAATCCATATCCCACCTGAAATTTCTGATCACGCTGCAATCTTAGGGTGGCTGACAAGGTATTCCCCAAAACTGCTTTGGATGACAAGTGTTTCCTTAGTGGGTAATCATCTTTTAAACTGGTAAGATTTACAATGAGGTACAAAATGTTTAAAAGAACCAAACCTATAAGCTTTATATCATTTGTGTTATGAGATCTGTACATATTTGGTATTTCAATCATTTTACCACTTAAGAGGATTTGCCTTATTCATAGAAACAGGTTGTTCTTACAGTTCCAATTTGAAATGGTTAGCTGAGTATTTGGTATAGATTTATAATTTTAAACTAAAATCTATGACATTTACATATAGTTTTAGGATGTTTAAGTCAATTTAATGTTCAGCATATCTATATGTTTAATTTGTGGTATTTATAAAAATTATTAAAAGAGAAGGAAAAGGGTGTTGTTTTTCTTGGGGAAGGAGGGTATCAAGTCAGATGATGTAAAAGGAAGCCAAATATTCTGCATTTATAAATGTATCTTAAAATATAAATAAATAATTTAAGTTTGTAAATGGGGACAGAAAGTATATGAATATGGAAGAGTAGTAAGATCTGAATGCTGAACTTGAAAAAATTAGGTTTTTCAGTTCATTGACTATTAAGTTTTAAAACAAAAGCAATCTAAATAATCCTTCCTTTAAACAAAAATGCCCTTTGAGGCCTCCAAGAAACTCATATAGGTCCTTGCCACTAAGGTGGCCTCTGAAGGTGTTTAGAACAAGCCTCCCCAGAATGTGCCACTTGGGCACGTAGACAGGTTTTGAGCTAAAAATAATCATGGCCCCAAAAAGACTCAGGAAGAGCTTATTGCCTCCTCTTTATTGCCTAAAAGAATTTAGATAGAGGGGCTGGCCCAGGAGGAAAACTATCACCAGAGATAACTACAAAGAATATGGGCTGGGTGTGGTATAGTGTGCTGGGAGGACCAGGGCAGGACTTTTGACCTGGAGATCAAAGTCTTCTCTGTGTCCACTGTCTCTTTCTTTGTGGCACAGCAAGCATTGCTTACCAAACATCTGCTCCTCCCAATTCCTGTGAACTGTCTTCCTTCCCTTTGAAGTCCCAGATCCCTACCCCTTTCTCCTTAGCTCAGAATGACACATAAGCCATTTTTGCCTGACTGCTTTTGGGTCTCATATTCTTATTGGGGTCCCCGTGCATTCATAATTAAATTTTTT